>JAJMLU010000169.1:11571-26360 GCA_030569835.1 Pichia sp. NRRL Y-27261
CCTACTACCTCCACCACTTCCACCTCCAGTTCAAGCACCAAGTCTACTTCTACCGTTGCAGTCGTTACTCAAATCGGTGACGGTCAAGTTCAAGCTGGTGTTACTACTTCTACCACTTCCACTTCAACCTCCACCTCTACTACCTCCACTTCTACTTCCACCTCTACTTCTACTTCTAATACTTCAACCTTTAGCTCTAGTTCTAGTACCAAATCTACCACCACCGTTAACGTCATTACCCAAATCGGTGATGGTCAAGTCCAAGCTACTGTCACTTCCACCTCCTCGTCTGCCTCTTCCAGTTCTAAGACCAGTGCCAAGGCTGCTACTGTTGCTGTCGTCACTCAAATCGGTGATGGTCAAGTCCAAGCTAGTGCCTCCGCTACTACTTCTACTACCTCCACCCCAACCACCTCTTCCAGCTCTGACGATACCACCTACGTCACCGTTGACACCACCACAACTCAACAAAAGACCATCACCTCCACTTACTCCAGTGCTAGCGCTTCCTCTACTACCAGTGCTATCTCTCAATACTCTAACGGTGCTGCAAAGGCTGTTGTTGGTAGCGGTGCCGTCTATGCACTTGCTGGTTTAGTTGCTTTATTATAAGTTCACAATGTCAACTTACATTAACACTTCTACCATTTCTTTGTTGCATGTTTGCATATATATATCACGCTTTTCCTTTAATGTTTTGTAATTTGTATAGCCATCCCCTGTCATACCAAATTAATTAAAATACTTCGATAACTACACCCATCGTAAATTTTCATCTGGAATGTGATCTGCGTGAAAAATTAAAACGGCACAGCCCATTTTTATTCTAACCGATTTTACACAAAAAATTACACCGGAACTAACTCATTTTACACATTTATTCTTGATCGCATCCCATGTATTGATCAAGTCCCCAAGAAATATATATGCATCATTGAGCATCTCCCATCTGCAATCCTTAAGACTTTCCCTAACGACTATAATGAGCGATCGGCATTTGTTCAATTCGGGTAATTGAATCGTATGCATGTCGGCCGTATCGTTTAATCTGACTCGTTTCTGTAATGCTCGGATCATATCAACCATAAATTGTTCCGCCACAATATTGTGTTGCACAGTGGCATCACCCATTGCAGAAAATTTCTTGCCGTTGGCGAAATAACAGTATGACCACACAACCAGTGTAGAAATATAAAGACACCACGGTCTGAAAACAATGTCATCATTAGCCGCATGGTACATTCCATTCGTAAATGTTGGACTTGTTGATCTGTCTGGGAATAGGATTATTCTTTGGATTAGTAATAAAGCATGAATTACACATTGAACTGCTTCGAATGAACTAGCCCAGCGTTCGACAGAAACAAACGCTTTGAATTTGTCATTCTTTGTCATTGGACGACCCATTAATGATGGAGATCCACAAAATGTTAGAATCTCTAATATAGACGATTTCGATGTGAATAAGGTCAAATACGTAATCCGGTATAATGTACTCGAAGCTTCAATTGCCTTTGATGGCATTCGATTAAGTAATGAATATGACCATGTTTCAACAGCTCTTGTTAAAATAGTCTTTTTCCGACTCTCAGTAAATTCACGCTGCACAGATTCTTGATTTTCAATTTCAAATGATACAGGCTCTTCTCTCACAAATCTCCATATAACTGCAAGTAGTCCATGTAGCATAATTAACTTCGAATACGAAGATATAGTCACGGGGAGTGGTTGGTCATCCATCAGTGATTTTAATAAATCAAGGAAAAGTGGCGGTTGTATAGCCGTATGTGATTCGTAATTTCTAATCCAGTCGATGGGGGAACTTAAATCCCATATATCTTCTGAACACGGTAATTCAAGCATGATTTCGGTTACTGACATAGATGGTGTGTGTCCAAATAAAACCGAGTGTTGTGAATCCATGACGAAAAATAAAAATACAACTCTTTTGATGGATTCTTGTTCGATCCATAATTCCCATTTCTGCAGTAATTCCATATTTTGATCTTTCTTGCTTCTGAATTTCCTCATATTTGTGCACGACCCGTCTCTCTTCAGAATCGTGCTCATGGCGCTGTGGAATGTTGCAGATATTTCATGTTGATGTCTTGTAGATGCCATTTTCGCAAACGCCTGGATTAAAGATAACGTTTGTAAAATCCAAAGTTTAGAGGGGATGAGATCAGGGTGGCTGAATACCATCCACATTAATTTTTCGTGGATTTTCACAGACACGAAATAACTTTTCTCGTTCCCCTTAAGAGTACCTAGAACGATCATCGAAATTAATAACAATGATGGGATCTTTTGTGGCTCCTTTTTAAATGAAGCCTTGTGGAGTATGGGGAAATGATCGTGGAATGTCCGAAAGTATTGCTCGAAATTGGTCTTTAGCGTTTCTGGAACAAAATACATTTCTCTGTCAAAGATGGATAGGTCTGAAATTGCAGAGACAAGATCAACTTGTAACTGTTTAGAAATAGATAGCCATAATTCGTGTTCGGTATTGGGGGATAGACATTCAACAGTCACTGTTGGCTGGATACCGTTGCCTGGTAGGAAGTTCTCATCAGTTTCTTGCGGGTCAAACACAGAATGAAAGAAATCAGCAGTTAATGGCGCAAAAACTTCATTCTTATTAAATTGACTCAGTTTTTCTGAAGTAGCAGTTTCGTTATCTTTCTCAGTAGGCACAAATAACCATGAGAGATCGTTATCTTGAAACAGACTTGTGACGATACCTCTGAATTCATCCTTATCTGACAAGTCCGGTGATATTAAATTAGGATCGATCTCCGTAGTAATTTCGGCATTATGCACTATCTCGTTTGGTTTATGTAAGATGATTGTGGTAGGTGTTTGATTATTAAGCGGGTTAGGGGTAGCAGATTCGGATTCGACATGTTTTTGAGGCATAGTTGTTCCTGATTCTCCAATTATGAACTTCAAATGGATCTTCTTGTGTTTCGTGAGAACATCAGACCGTTTGAACTCACTACCGCACATCTCACATTTAAACGGTTTGATATTCCCATCTGCAATAGTTTATTGTTAGTACTCTGTTAAATTGATGGGTAAATTTATAATTGGCTTATACTTACGATTCAATATGTGTCTATTCAAATGGCCTCTTCTGGCAAAAGATTTGGTGCATCCTTCATAAGTGCATTTCAACTCCCTTGATTTGTGATTCATGGCTGTTTTCGTTTTGATGTTTACCTTTCGATTCAATAGTGTATTCGTTAGATCAAATAAGATGGAAAAACAAGGTGGGACAGAAAATGTCAGGGCAGTCGGTCCCACCAGTAACCGCCTCACGCATTTCTGCGCACGGAAAAACTGACTAGCGATAAGATCTCGCCGATGCCGATAAGCACCCCCAGTGGAGATAGAAAATGGCCGGGTAACTTTTCCTGGGCTGTTATATTGGTTACATTACGGGGTTACCTCTATTTTTGGATTCCGATAATAACATGTTTGGATATTAAGTGAACGCACTTGTTGTATTTAGAAAACAGATTATACGATTAAACACACGAATATAAAATAGTAAAAGGAATTAAAATTGATTGTAGTAAAATGAAAGAAATTAAAAAACTGGTGGGCTATTTTTCCTCTTTGGAGACAGCTAATTCTATATCGTCTGTTGAAGCAAAAGTCTCAACGGAACCGAGGGGTTGGTTGTCAACATACGATTCGTATGGTGCGGTCTTGTCAACATCCTTGTATGGGAAGATCAAGCATAATGCGATTTGAACAACTGCACCGATCGCTAATGACATCAACCAGCCCATATTGAAGATTCTAGTAGCGGAAACAGAGATATTGTGACCAAAAGAGCCGATGAAACCTGGAAGTGGGACAACGAAACCTGCGATGAAGGAGCAATAACTTCTAAGGTTAACACCGTAAGTGAAATAATAAGTACCTTTTTTGCTAGTAGTAAAACAGTCTTTGACGATGATATTACCTCTTCTGAACCAGTAATCGATGATCATGGAGGCAACAACAGAACCTTGGAAGATACTGTAACCACTTAAGAATGTGAGGAACCCGTTTGATGTAGCGACGATTCTCCATGGAACGATAGCGAAGGCGATAATAAGACACATGAATTGACCTCTGATGGTGTTGATCAACTTTGGTGCTAGACAAGAGACATCCATGGCAAAAGGCATGATGTTACATGCAATGGAAGTACCAAGAGTAGCAAAGAAGAAACATAATGAGGCAAAGAATATACCAGCACGTGCCTTAGAGTCGTAATGATGGTCTAAAATGGCATTGAAAAGGTCATATGGATTCCAGTATGATTCGCCCCACATTTCATAGATGGCGGCAGTTGAAAGGATACCAAAGCAACCACAAATCAATTGGGCAACAGGAAGAGCAAGCAAGTTACCCCAGATTGGGGCAGAACCATTCTTTGAGAATCTTGATAAATCTGGTGCGGTGACAAGCAATGCAGAAGATGCACCCCAAAGAGAGTTGCATTGGGATAACACAAAGAATGCAAAAGTGGTTGTTGATGAGGATTGTGGGACGACTAAAAGATTTGTGGAAACACCACCGTTCTTAGTGCATGCCCAAATAACAATACCCATACCAGCGAGTGGGGTAGTGACTGATTTGATAGAGAAAATGTGTCTTAACTTGTGAGTTGGTAAAAGCATGAATGGAATGGTGATGAGGAAGGCGAGGAAGAAGGCAACCATGGTCTTTGTATCGGTGTATTGATTAGCAGGAATATGGTTTGGTAAAGTCCACCAACTGGTGAAAATACATCTGAGCATGATGGAGATGAATTGACCTTCGAAGTAAAGTTGAACACCACCCCAGATAATACCCAATATGGATCTGAGGATGATTTGGAAATAAGAACCATAGACACCGAAGGTGACTCTAGATAAGATCGAAAAACCAAGACCGTACATACTTGATGCACGAGCGTTCAAGACGATGACAAATGCTAACAATAAGTTGGCAAAGAAGAACACTAAGATGGACGCCTTGACGGTCATACCACCGGCGACCATAGAAGACCCAAGAGCCCAGGTAGAGACGGCCCAAGATTCAGAAAACCAGTAAGCGAAGAAGTTGTACCAACCCCAAGTTTTCTTTTCAGGTGGAACTGGGAGTAAATCGGTGTTGGCCATGGATGTGGCACTATCTAAGAAGACGAAATCTTTGAATCCTTGTTTAGACTTGAATGCATCTTTGAAAAGTTGCCATTCAGACTTCTTTGGTGTGTCATACATTTTTTCTTCGACGTCGACGACGACGTTATTTTTCGTTGTGGATCCGATTTCTTCGGTTGACATAGATTCGGCCATAATTTGTTGTGTGTGATTAGTAATTAGGTAGTAGAGATAATGGAAATGAAAAGATTTTGAAAAGTGTTTCTAAACGGGTTGGTAATGCAGAGGTGAGAAAATAAAGAAGGAAGTGCTGATCACTTTATAGTATCCGAGCTGTGGATGTTTGTATACGGTCTGTCTTGTGGAACTTTGGCCAGGTACTCTGGTCATGGAGTGGGGTCTGTGGAAGGAGGGCGACGGGGTGGTGGAGCGGGCAGTGGACAGGCCATCACTGTGGGAGGAAGAACGTCCGGTGTGTGATAAGATCGATAAGATAACGGCACGGTGTATCTGTATCTATTTCAGAGTTCCAGAGGAGACTGGGAACCGGACGGTCCCACTCTTATCTGTACTGGTCCCACCGCAACGGCCGGCTGGTCCCACCGGTCCCGCCTCCCGCCTCCCGCCGCGTCCCGTGAAGTTTCAGGCGGCCTCGGAGGTCGGAGATAGGTGGGTGGGTGGGTTTTGTCGTGGATGGGATAGAGTGGTTGAGTAATAGTTATAGAGTATAGATAAGTAGATAGGTAGATAAGATTACGTAGACTACATCAGCCGGCAAACTCGTACTTTTTGATACCTGGGACGCCTGCGTCGAACTTGAACAAGTGGCCGCCCGCATCGGCACCAGGATCGCCCTTGTTGATGGCACTGACAACGTAGATAGTGGTGTTGTCCTTGCCACCCCAGGTAGTGCATGCTGGGCTCTTGGAATCGACTTCGACGAATTTGATAAGTGTGCCCTCTGGGTTGTAAACGTTGATCCCGTGGCCGTTGAACATGGCGACCCAGAGATTACCGTCAACGTCGCAGACCATACCATCTGGTTCTCCGGTGGTTTTCTTTTCGTCAACAAAGAGAATCTTGTTGGAAATGTTACCTGTTTCCTCATCAAAGTCGTATCTGTAGATCTTTTGCGCAACGGAGTCATTGAGATACATCTTAGTGTTGTCTGGAGACCATGCGAGGCCGTTACCGCAGACTAAACCGTCTTCCATCTTGTGCAATGATCCATCTGGGTCATATCTCCATAAACGGCCTAATGGGGTACCATAATCAGCTGGGAGATTTTTGGCACCATATGATAAGCCCTTAACATCGATTTCCGCAGCCCAGAATCTACCTCTGCAGTCAACAGCACCGTCATTGAAACGTCTAATGTGTCTCTCGGAGGTTGGGATGATTTCTTCCAGAACGTCTAATTTGCCGGTTTCTTCGTCCAAAAAGGCGATACCCTGGTAGTATGCACAAATGTAAGAGCCTGGGTGGTCCTTTCTGAAAAATTGAACGGTAACACTGTCTTTGAGATCAACCACTCTTAAACCTGGAACAGTGGTGTTTTTGTTCTCGATGGATGAAGAGGAAACGTCATGACTTGGATAAGCTGCGTCGCCGGCGGTGGTGTCCAATTTCAAAATGTGCAATTGGGGTGGATTGTACAAACAGTCGACATAGTGTAATGTGTGGTCGGAGTATCTGTAGATTGGACCTTCACCAAGAGTGCATGGTCTTGGTAAGTAGTAGAATGGTTTGAGGACTTGTGTTTCGGTGGTCATTGCGTGTCTGATGGTGGATGTATCGAGGATCCATCAGATTCTATACACCAGTAATGATCGTACTGTCTTTGGGTTGATATTTATAAGATGGCCGAAGTCCTGGACGTTATCGCCAGCATCCTCTTATCGTCCTGTCTCGGGGTCTCGGGAGTCCAGACGGACCGGGCGGTCCCACCGGCGCCGGCTGAAATTTCAGTGGGGGCCCGCCCGAGAGGTGGGACCGCCCCACCAGCCTCTGTGTTTCGGACTAGCCAGGCCGGAGCGGTGATTTGATTGGTGTTGGTGTTGGTGTTGGATCAGACAATAAGTTAGGCAGTGTATATAGATAGAAACAGAATACAGAGTTATCTAGGAGTGGAAGGCGTCGTAGAGTGCTTTGGAGCAGTCGTTGACGAGCTCTTTGCCTCTGGCAAGAACTCCGTCCATGGCCATGACGACATGGGGGACACCTTTGTAAACTTTAGTTGTTACTGGAACACCTGCTCTGATGAGTTTGGCACCGTAGAATTCGCCTTCGGCACGCAAGACGTCGAGTTCAGCAACAGCTATGTAAGCAGGTGGACATTTTCTGAAAGAGGCTTCTGGGTAAAATAATGGAGAGGCCATTGGTTCAGCCCAGGTAGATTGATCTGGCAAGTACTTGTATCTGTACCAGAACATCTTTTCTCTTGGCAAAGCTGCGGTGTTTTCAAACTTATCCCAGGTCCAGTAGACGTCCTTATCGGCAGTATTATCGGTGACAGGCACGATTAAGAGTTGGAAACACAATTGGCTGTATGATGGTTCGGTTTCTTGTCTATCGATAATCATGTGGGTCAAGATCGCAGTAAGGTTACCACCGGCTGAAGATCCACCAGCGGCAATTTTAGTGATGTCACCACCAATGAGTTTAGCACCGTCTCTGAACAACCAGAGGTAAGCTTCCCATGCATCTTCGACAGCGGCAGGGTATGGGTATTCTGGGGCAAGTCTGTAGTCGACGCTGACAACAACACATTCACCCTTCTTGGCCCAGTTGGTACAGTGGGTGTTTTCTGTATTGATATTGCCCAAGACCCAGCCACCACCGTGGAAATAGAGGAAGATTGGAAGACCTTCGGCTGGTTTTGGGATGTCTGGAGTGAAAACACGGACAGTCACTGGATCACCCTTAGTTTCGACTCTCTCAATTGTGTAGTCCTTGATACTTTCCATTGGGAGAGGTTCACTGCCACCAGGAATCAAAGTACCCGATGTTCTAGATGCAGCGACCGGTTGGTGATGGACGACTTGCTGGTTGATGATGTACTTGTTGTAGAAGTCGACATACTCTGGTTCGAGGAGCTTTTCGATCTCTGGATCAAGTGGATATGGGGGTTGTGGAGTAGACATTTGTGTTTGATCTTTGGTCTGTGATGTTTTCTGAGCACATATCTCGTTAGAACACCCTTGGAAATGGGAATGCTGTTACTTTTATAAAAGTTTTAGATGGTCATTCTTATCGGTTGGAGCCTCTCTATTGTTCTCGGGGGTGGAAATGTGCCAAAGATAGCCCCACCTTACACCGTGAGCGGTCCCACTCGCGGCTTAGCTGGTGGGACTTCTGGGTGGGACCAGGGTGATAACCGGAGTTTATCACAACTCCTGGGCATGACAGGCAGTGTCGTTATCAGTGGATCGGTATGTCATGATTGGTGGGGTGTCTGGTGGGTGGGCTAACACGATACCCTGTGTTTAGTTTATTGGATATCCAGTCAATCAATCAGGCTAACCTGACTAATATGGCTAGCGAGATTGCGAATATAATTAGGTTATCTCAGTGGGGGGACTTATCAGTGAAATCTTATCATTCCAATGCTATTGCTGGACTTCTGATAGCAGCTGATTTGTAATTGATCTTGTTAGATGTCGTTCATAAGTGTGAAGTATTTGGTATAATGCCAATTGCTCACTATCCTGTCCAATCAGCTAGTTTCTAGGGTATAATGTATTCTCTTGTCATCACATCTTATACTACCATCATTACACCCACTGATAATGCCTACTCATACCCTGCTATAATCCATTCCATCGCCCATTTCCACTTCCCACCCAACAAATGGCGTGTGGCTGATAGCACTTGCCTAATCGGGCAACTTATGCGGGTGGCAGAAACATGCTGCGATTCTCGCTGAGTCGCTGGAAAGAGAAGACGTGGTTGAACTGGTCTGATTATTTGTTTACCTTAGTTGTTAAGGAAGCGATCTTGGAGCTGAACGAACAGCAACCGCCATGTCTGCCGACAAACAAGCCACCATCGAAGAGCTACAAGAACAGATCAACGATCTCAAGTCCCAAGTCGTCAAACAAAGGGACATCATTGCGAAAACAGCACAACAATTGCTTGCCTTGCAAGTAAGAGACACTAAGAAGCAAATGGACTCCATTCCAAATCCATTAGATGCTCTCAACGGTCCTGCTGCGAACGTCGACACCACCGACTTTGCGACCAACGAAGACTTGGTGCAATTGGTTGGAGAATTACAAGGCCAATTGAACTTACTCGAACAAAAGTCCATTTCTAGAACTGCAAATTCTCATTTAAAGAACGAAACTGACGAAATCTACGCATTACCTAACGTCGATGGCGAATTCCCAATTGCCGAGATCTTCCCACACACCGTGTCCGAGTTCTCTAACGTCGGCGACGACATGATTGTCGAATTGTGCAAGTTCTACCAATTATTACCACCAACATTAGAAGAACGTGCCAAGATGCAAGCTTTTGTTGAAGGTAAGCTCGCCTCATTGGACGATCCATTGAACAAGGACTACGAACCACCTGCAGACGACTATCCACCGGAAACCATCAACGAATTGTACGGCGAGTTAGCCAACTTTTTGGGTGTTTCTCATATCAAGAGAGGCGAAGATTAAATTTTATAATAAATTTCTGTGTATAAAGAACTACTGCTGATAACGACTATAACTCTGTAAATGCTTGGCTGATGAACTCGTGGAGGTTGCTTGTGAGCATGGCTCTTCCGTACTTGGTGTACGCGTGGTGGCCGGCGATCCGTGTGGTTGTGCAGCCGGCAAGACACGAGAGTGTTATCAAGGACTCGTCAGATAACTTGTCTGGGGCAGGGTATATGCCTCTCTTGTATGCGCCTGTACTCCAGCATAAGAAGGCGCCAATCATACCTGTCAGAGAGTCGCCCTGGCCGCCGACACGTTTCAAACTGCCCGGAGCACTACATTCGACAATCTCGTGGCCGTGGTAGGAGATTCTGTCTGTTGGGCCCTTTTGAATGACGGTGACGTTGAGTTGTTTGGCCAATTCTGTGATATCGCCTTCAATGTTGAAAGCCTTGCAGAGTCTCTTGAACTCGATGACGTTCGGAGTGAGGATGATGTTCGGGTTGGAGGATTCCTGGATGAGAGACTCCATCGTCGAGTTGGTGCTCAAATGGTACAATGCGTCGGCGTCCAGGATGATCGGGATGTCGTTTCTGCGTTCGGACTTGGTCAAGAGGTACTCGAGGGTGGCTGTGAGGAAGGTGTTCATCGTCGGGTCGTTTCTGCCGAAGCCCGGCCCGATGATGAGGGCGTCCATGCCGCTGACGAGTCCGATAATCTTGTCCATGTGAGACTGAATCACCTGATCCTGCGAGAGACCGCAGTTGGCCGTCTTGAGGTGCAAACTGTTCGAGTCGAGGATGTACGGATGCACCATCAAGTCCGGGGAGTAGCTCTTGATGACCGGGGCCGCCGCCTGCTCGCAGATGATGTGGACGAGGTCGACGCCGGAGAGCATGGCGGAGTGTGCACTGAAGTATGGAGCTCCGGTGTAGTCCTCGCAGCCGCCGATGACGGCCAGCTTGCCGAGCTGGCCCTTGTAGAAGGAGGGGAGAAGTGGAGGGAGGATGTTTCTCCTGATTATGTCGAGTCTGGACATGCCGTGTGGTGTGCTGTGTGTGTGGCCAGCCAACACCGAAGAAGAAGAAGAACGTCCCTCCACAAGACGGCCAAGTGACCAGAAAGTGACAGGGCCGAACAGAAAGCTCACCACCTCGGCCCACCTGCCCGATTCGGCAGCCCCTCTGCACATGCTCTCTCCCTGCTTAAATGGCCGCCATTTGCCACTTTCGCTCTCCACAGCGCCCCAGAGGCTCCACAGTGCACTCCGCTGAGCTTTCCCGTCTCTTCTTCTTCTTCTCTCCAACACTCCTCCTCTCCTCTCCAACACCCTCTGCTATGCTGGCCTCGGCAAGACTCAATTCCCTGCTAGCTCACCACACGACCATGTCCAAGTTCGTCAAGTTCCTCGTCCCAGCAGCCGCCATCGCCGGCGGTGCCATCTACTACCAATCTCTCTCCACCGTTGCTGCTCCTGTGGCTCCTGTCTTCAAGGGTGACGGCGAATGGGTCGACCTCAAGCTGACCGCCATCAAGCCGGTCTCCCACGACTCCAAGGTCTACACCTTCTCCTTCCCAGAAATCAACCAGACTTCCGGTTTAGTCACCGCCTCCGCTATTTTAACCAAATTCGTCACTCCAAAGGGCAGTAACGTCATCAGACCATACACTCCAATCACCGACGTCGCAGACAAGGGCTCCTTCGAGTTGCTGGTCAAGACCTACCCAGGCGGTAAGATGTCTGTCCACATCGCCGACTTGAAGCTCAACGACACTTTGGCTTTCAAGGGCCCAATCTTGAAGTGGAAGTGGGAAGCCAACCAATTCAAGGAAATCGGCTTGATCGGTGGTGGTACCGGTATCACCCCATTGTACCAAGTCGTCCACGAAGTCTTGAAGAACGACGCAGACAAGACCAAGGTCACCTTGTTATACGGTTCCAAGAGTATCGAAGACACTTTATTGAAGCCAGAATTAGACGCTTTAGCTGCTAAGTACCCAGGTCAATTCACCGTCAAGTACTTCGTCGACGCTGCCGACAAGCCAGACGCCAACGTCACCGTCGGCTACATCACCAAGGACGTCTTGGCTGCTAATTTGCCAAAGCCTTCTGCCGATGCACACGTCTTTGTCTGTGGTCCTCCACCATTCTACAACGCCATCTCCGGTAACAAGGTCTCCCCAACCAACCAAGGTGAAGTCACCGGTGCGTTACAAGAATTGGGCTACACCAAGGACGACGTCTTCAAGTTCTGAGCAGCTGTCCCGTTATTTCCACACTCTCTATAAAGACTCTTATTTATTCATTAACCATTAGTAAAGCAAAGTAAAAGTAACCATACCAGTAAGTACCGAACTTCACGCTGCGCGTCACGATTTTCCACTATGTCCAAATCACGGACACGTTGTTTGGGGTGGTTTCTCTGGCACGGTCTTCTTCTCCTGGCATTACACCGGCAGGCACAGACAACGACCACAATGGACGGCGACAACAAGAACATCGCAGATGCAATCATGAACATGGCCAAGGGCCTCGAGGCAGCGGCGGGTAACGGCGATTTGGCCTCGATCTTGTCCAAGCCTGAGATCATGGGTGAGCTACTCGGTGAAGTCACAGGTGGTAAATCCAGAGGCGACGATGACGATGACGACGATGAAGATGACGAAGAAGGCGAAGACGGTGAAGAAGAAACAGAACAGACGATCCTCGAAGAATACAAGCTTTGGAGAAAGAACTGCCGTTATATGTACTCATTTGTCAGTGAAACTGCACTTACATGGCCTTCATTGTCCATTCAATTCGTCAAGGGTAACACGTTCGAAAACAAAATGAAGGACACCAAGTTCGGTGTCACCAGAAACCTGCTATTAACCACCCATACCAGTGGAGAAGACGACGACTACGTCAAACTCGCATCGTTACAATTACCTAGATCATTAACCGAAAAAAAGGAATTGACAAACGAAGAATTGGAAACTGTCAACTCGAGATTGAAGATCAACAAGAAGTACCAGCAGGCCGTCGAAGTCAACAAGATCAGAACAAACCCTTTCGACTCGAAGATTTGGTCAACTATAAACGCCAATGGTGAAGTCTTCATCTACAATATCGACTCGAAAATGAATGAGGTCTCTAAATCCAAATTGAAACACCACACGATGAACGGTTTTGGTCTCTCGTGGGACCCAAACAACCAGTACCAGTTGATCACAGCTTCAGAAGACAAGAGCATCGCTGTCTGGGATTACAACACTCCTGAAGCGCCAAAGAGAATCTACAACGTCCACGACGATTTCGTCAATGATGTGAGATTCTCATATAAAAAGAACGGCATATTCGGTAGTGTCGGTGAAGACAAGTACTTCTGTCTAGGAGATGTCAGAGAATCCGAGGTTTCTATCAAGAAGATCTTGAATCAAAACACAAGTTTCAACACCTTCACATTCTCCAAATTCAGTGAAAACTTACTCCTCTTCGGTGGTGAAGACTCTAATAACTATCTCTACGACTTGAGAAAACTGGATACCTGTTTACACACGTTGATGGGACATAAGAAGTCGGTCACTAACGTCGAATGGGATCCATTCCATGAAAATATCGTCGCCAGTAGCAGTATGGACAGAAGAGTCATTCTCTGGGACTTGAACAAGATCGGGGAAGAGCAATTGCAGGAAGAAACAGAAGACGGTGTCCCTGAATTGCTCATGATGCACGGTGGTCATACCGGTGGTGTCAACGATTTCACATTCAACAACGAAATCGAATGGTGTTTGGCCAGTTGTTCCGACGACAACATCGTGCATGTCTGGGGTGTCAAGGAAGAGGTCGTCCTCAGCAACGACGACGACATCGTCGTCGATGACAGCATCTTAGAGTAGTCGTGCTATGTAGCCATTTGTACAGTAAAACAGGAGCAAAAGACGTTTCTCCACACTAAACACTCCAAACCACGCTGAAAAGTCCGCGTCGATCCGCGTCGATTTTTCCCACGCCGCCGTTTTTTCACAGCTCGAAATTCTGCAAAATTCATGTCGAGAAAGATTTGTAGGCCATTTTCTACACATAACACTACACAGGTGTTCTTTGATCCTTCTCCCCGCCCAGCAGCACCCCACAGCACACACACAGCATGTTCAGAGCGTTCTCCAGACAGTTCTCCACCACCGCCGCCAACATGGGCAAGAAGATGACCGTGTACGAGCCATTACCAAAGCTCAGACACGGCAAGAACCTCATGCAATACATCCAAGAAGCACAATACGAGAAGTTCGACAAGGCCGGCAACAAGAGAAAGACCCTCTCCCTTGCCAACCCAGAAAGAATCCGTGCCGACGACATTGTCACCGTTGTCTACAAGAATCAAAAGCCTGTCACTGGTCAAGTGCTCATGGTCAAGAGAAGCGGATTGGACTCCACCATTCTTTTGAGAAACAAGATCACCGGTTTAGGTGTCGAGATGAACATACCTGTCTACCACCCTAACATCCTCAGACTCGACATTGTGAGAAGACCAATCAAGTACAAGCCAAGAAACAGACACTACTACATCAGAAACTCCAGATTGGATGTCGGTGAAATCGGCGCCAGCGGCAAGAACTGAGTGCTCCAGCATATCCAGACAACACACACGACCCCTCTATATCTCCTGTCACCTTTATAAACTCTGTACATACGAATACACTAAGAAGAAGTAAACCTTCCCGCCGGTCACGTGACCCCCACCCAGCCGCCACAGTGAAATTTCACGCTGCAATTTTCCCGACGTCGAAAAGCCAAAAACGCAGCGCTCGAGGCGAATTCGACGACTTGGAGCTTATCTTCTGTTTGTTGGACGTTTATCTCCTCTCCTGTGCTGTGATTGAGTTATCGTTTACCCCTCCCTGCCATCCCACAGACAACAACCATGGCTTTAGAAGGATTCACCGCCCAAGAGATCAGGGACATGACTCTTGTCCAAAGACTCACCAACTACAACTGGAAGATTGAAATCTTCGCCATCGC
>JAJMLU010000169.1:60558-73842 GCA_030569835.1 Pichia sp. NRRL Y-27261
GTCACTCCAACAACTACACCACCCGCTGTGAACAATCTCAGAGAGTGCTATCCGACTTCTCTGGTGAATTTCCGGTTATTTTGAGCACACTTCTCCCCTCTGGAATTCACAGGCTCATGCTCAGAAATTGAAAGTCGACGCAGCAGCACATAGGTCAAGTTATAGTATAGTTTTCTGCACATTTTCGCCACTGAGGTACAGAAGACACACACACAACCCCCAAACACCCCACCAACACACTTGCATTTCATTAGTTTACATATCCACGACCGATTGGTGACATTTACTTGTTATTAATTGCCCATCCAACGCCCTTTTCATCCCCAACCCCTTGTTTATCGTATCCTGTTAGACGGAAAAATTCCACTGCCAATTCATTAGCGAAGGGCTTACGTCAGCATAACACAATAAACCCCCACATTTCAACACAGCCTGAATTGAATCACTTATAAGGTACGTACATATAGCTAAACGCATCAATTGCAATACACATAGTATAATTTCCAATTATCAACCCCCTCAATTACCACCAAATAAAAAACAACAACTAACACAAAATTCCCTATCCCCCATTTTACATTAACTTCTTACAGTTTCTTTTTATTTACCATTCACAGATACAGATAAGACCCAACCACACACATCACATACAACAATGGGTCCTGCTGCAAATGTAGGTGCTCGTTTTAGACAGAGAAAGATCTCTGTCAAACAGACGCTCCCTGTTATGAAACAGAGAGACATACCCGATTTCGATATTGAAGATCAACAACGTGAACTGCAACATATCGAAACAGGTGTGGAAAAAGGTGAAGAAGAAGAACATCATCTACAACAAGTTATAAATGCCTCGGCCGCCAAATTCAAAGGTGCCAGCGTCGAGCAGGTTTATATCCCAACTCCAGATGCCTCGAAGGTTTGGAAGGAAGCTTCGAAATTCTATTATCAACATTTCACAGAACCAAAAGAATATATCGTTTTCTCCGCAACTGTTGAAGATACTTCTGGATGTCCTTATAATATGGATGAAGTCGATGAAGAGTTCCTCACTAAGATGAATAAAGATTTCAAAGAAGATGAACGATGTACAGAAGATGAATTTGAAATCTTGGCAAATAAATTAGAAGTTACTGTCGATGAACGACAGCCTTTCTTATCAATGGACCCTCAACAAATCTTAAGTTATAAAGAAATCAAAGAGTATGCGTTCGACCCAAAGAGTAGAAACCAAGATTTGCATCAAGCACTGGCTGGAAAATTGCAAGTCAAATCATTTAAAACATTATATGACGCTGAACCATCAAGCGGGAAAGAACCAAGATCTTTAACAATATTATTCGATTTATTTGGTACTTTAGTATATGAACATTGGAAAGAAAGAAGAATCGAAAGAGAGGGTAAGCCGGTCTTCCCAACCTTGAAATTCGAAGATCCTTCTCAAAAGGACGATAGTAATCCTTATACCACATTCAGAAGAAGAGAATTCCGTCAAGCAAGAAAGACAAGAAGAACAGATGTCCAAAGTATAGAGAAATTGAAACTATTATACAAGGATTTGCGAAGAGCAGAGAATTTGTTCATTGCAATTGCTGAAAGAGAAAACAAGAAATCTGAATTGTTGGATAATGAATCAAGTACTTTTGAACTTCGAAATGAGTTAAAGAAACTCAAGAGAAGTGACAATATTAAAGCCGATGATGATTTGTTAATAGACAAACCAAAGAAGCAACGTTTACCTTTAGGTTATGTCCCACCTCCTCCAACTCCAATTAAAGTTGAACCTGATATCAGAGAAAAAATTAAATCTAAAGACGCTTCATCTAATAAATCTAATATTAAGAAACCAATCAAATCCGATGCATCCAAAAGAAGTTCTACAAAGGGTAATAATGGTACTGCTTCAACATCTTCATCTACCAACAACAACGCCAATGCAAATAGTTCACAATCAAATCAACCTTCCGGTCCTCAAGTTGTCATCCAACCATATGTCAAATTACCACCATCTAAGATTCCAGACATCGAACTGACTACAGTAAACACCGTTTTAAAAGATAAATTAGAAGGTATTAAGAAAGCAGTTTCTGATAAATTGATCAAGAGAAGATTACAAGATGAAGGATGGATTAATTTCACTGATGATCCTTATAATCCATATTTTGATATGTCCAATAGTGGAGAAAATGAAATTGAACAAAAATCTCATTTACCATACAGTTCAATTGTATCATCTATGTTTGAAGTTGAGAATTCAAGAGAAATTAATTTCAGTCATATTTTTAACAACAATAGACATTATAGTAATAATGATTCTGAAATTGTTAAAGTGAATCTATTCACTGGTCAAGTTGTCAAGAATGATAGGCATAGTTATTTACCTGAATTTTATGATCTCGTTGGTGAAAATACCAACAACACCGAGTTTGGTGAAAGTCGAGAAGAACTTGAACAACAATTCAATGATAAGAATAGATTCAATGTTTCTGAAGTTCTTTTCAAGATTCGTAAACGTCATGGTAGAGGTGGTAGGATATGGATGGATAGAAAGCGTATTACTGATGATGAAATGTTTGATGAATATTTGAATCTATCCGACGATGACGATGATGATGTTATTGATGTTGATCACGAAGAAAACCTTTTCGATGAGAATGAAAAAATGGATGTTGATGATGAAGATGAAGAAGATGAAGTTAAAGAGAAATTGAACGATGAGAAAGAAAATGAACAACAACCAGCGGATGATGAATCTTCCGAATCTCCAACTAAGAAGAGAAAGAGAGTTAGCGCATATGATTGTGGTAGTGATTCAAGAAAGAGATTAAAGTCTAGATTCATGTTTGATGCAGACTTACCACAAATCAATCCATTAGATCCATCTAAGCTGAATCAAATTGGTAAACAAACTCAAGCTATAAGATTTGGTTGTATGTTATTGAGTAAAGCATATGATAATATGCATCAAATCAGACAGAAACAAATCTTACATCATCAACAAAAATTACAGCAACAACAACAGCAACGTGAACAACTTTTACGCGAACAAAAGGAACGTGAAAGACAACAATTACAACAGTTATTACTCCAACAACAACAGGATGCTCAACAACAGCAGAATCAACCACAACAATCCAGTCCAGAGAATAGAAGTCAAAGTCAGAACTCCAAACCAAATTCTAATGGTGATGGTAAAGCTGATAAGAAGTCTGATAAGAAGAAGGACAAAGATGCTAATGGTGATGCCGACAAGAGTAAAGATGAGAAGAAGAAGGTTACCAAGGAAAAGAAGCCTAAGAAGGAAACCGAGAAGAAGGCAAAGGCTACCAAGAAGTCTACACCAAAGGCGAGTAATAAAAATGATAGTGTCTCTAGTTCACCAGTTAAAGTTAAAGTTGAATCTGCTGGATCCAATGCTTCTGATAAAGTTGAAAAAGAGAATAAGATGGAGAAATTGGTAAGCAGCAGTAGTAGTTAGCTGAACGATAATTTTGGGAGTATTTTTTTATTTATGATTTGGTTTTATTATTTATTTCAATGGGATTTATTATGACTTTTCTTTTCATTTCAATTAAACCACCTTTTTTACCACTGTATATAGTCTAGTTTCAGCTGATGCTTTTTATTATGTTTCTCCCAATGTGTTATAGGAAATTTGTGTATTATGTATTATTTTTTGATTATATAAATTAAAAAAAAAGATAGTTTTTCTAAATCGATTACAGAGTAGTATTATACAACAGGGGTTTTAGAAGTTACAGTTTCTTGTTTTGGTTCCTGTACAGGTATTTGCGCTGGCGTTTGTTGCGGTTGTTGTTTGTTTTCTGGAGATGTGGAGGAATTGACGGATGCAGAACCGGAAAGCGACAGTTTCAACTTCTTTTCCTTTTCTAATTCCTTCTCACGTTCACGTTCCTTTTCGTCTTTGTATAGTGGTTCCTTCCAATATTCCATCATATCACTATAGAGTAGATTTGTGAAATTTGGATTGAGGACTTCATTTCGAAATGATTCATTTTGTAATAATGTGAGAATGTGTAGACAGTCCGGATATACCAAGAACTTCGAGAATTTTGGTTCTTTCCAGTAGTTCAAGTAGTTTAGATAGTTCAAGAATGATTCGTCTTTAAAGTAACCTGACTGTGCAAGATACGTTAGGTACTGTGTGTTTGCTAGTGATTGAACGAACTCCAATTCGATTTCCCAACGGGTCGGTAGGTCCTCTGTTTGCACTTCCATTGCTTAGTGTGTGTATGTGTAAGGGGGTTCCTGGGTGTGACCTGACAGCAGGAACACCAGAGAAATACCACTGCAAGTCACCAGAAAAGCTGAAGATTCATGTTACACTCTCTGTCTTCACTGTTCAGCCAAATTGCCAACCGCGCCTACCGCCGACGCTGGGGAGCCCGGGCGGCCGCCGGGGCGCCTTTCGGTTTCCCCACGAGAATTTCTTGGGGAAATGCGAGGCCGGCGGAGTTCCCACGAGGACAGTCGGAGTTTTTCATATATTTCATTAAAATCTATGTAGAGGCATAACTAGGTAGGATAAATAAGGAGTAAGGAAATTAGACAAATTCGATCTTTCTTTCGTCTGCTGGAATGCTCCAAGAAGCAGGCATTCTGAGGATCTTGGCTTCTGGAATTGGATAGAACGCATTGTATGGTTCGTACATTGCATCGTAGAACGCATAGAAACCACAGCATGAAGTCATGAAACAGAAGACACCAGCTGCTGTTTCACAGCCTTTGTGATTACCAAAGATGGCAATGGTGTAGAGCAAGAAGAAGATCCATAAGAAACACATCAAGACGAACAATGGGACAGTACTCTTCCATGTAGCCATCCACATGAAAAAAGTGAAAACTGTCCACGAAGCAAGGAAGCAACCAATTGCATCAGATTCACCGCTTTCATACGCTGATGCAATGTCGAAAATAGGAGCTAGAATAGTGGATAGTGACATGAAGAAACCACCGTAGCATAAAAGGAAGACAGAACCAAATAAATTGTTGTCAACGACAGCCCAAACACCTGCGATAATAGTGACAAAGCCTGCAGAGAAAAACATTTCCCCAGTCAATGCAGCAACAGAAGGAGTGTGTCTGGCACCTGCGATGATCAAACCTAACCCAAACATTGTGGTTGCAATACAACCGACACCAGCAGCAACGGAAGTTGGAAATGGTCTGTGATTACCAGTTCTTGACGTACCAACCAGTTCTCAAGACACCAGATCTTGGTGGGTGGATTTGGCCATCGTAATTGTATGGATGGCCTGTGTATCTCTGGTATGGTGATTCGATACTTGTCTTTTCAGGAACAGCAGTAGATTCAGTTGGAATGGACATAGTGTGTTGTTTGAGTGGGAGACAAGAATCCATCTATCCACATCCACACTCCAATATATCCACTTACCAGTCAGGTATCGGGGGATATCCCCACATTTTATACTATTTCCAAACAGCAGGAGTCCACCTCTGAACGACCACTGCAGTGGAAACTTGCCAGCCTGGAGGCTACAGAGGTTAGCGGCCTCTGACTGGCGGAGGAAACAACCACCCCCATTTCCCCCGTTCTCTCGGACTACGACTCCATCACTGGTGTGCAGCCGCCGTGCTGACGGCTGACGGACAGGTTGGTGGGCTTTACCCTTACTTCGGCCCTATTCTACCCCCAGACAGACCCCGCTTTCCCCAGCTGGCACGGCGGCAGCAGATGGCCGCAAAAGAGGCACCCGATGCCCGTCGTCCTATGCTGGGGGTAGAATCCTGCAAATGCAACGGGGTCCTACGTCCTACGAGGGACCCGCTGGACCGTAGGCTAACCAGTGTAGTCGCATAGTGGTATTGGTATAGTTGGCTGATTGAGCCCAGATTCTCCTGTGACTGGATAGACTATATCGTAGATTCATTCATCAAGCTCTGATACTGGACAGGTTGGAGATTAGTAATTGTGATGTTAGTCAGGATGAACTCATGATAGGAGATCCAGGGTCCAGGGCCAACATGAAAATCGCTCAAACACTCTCACGTCGCTGGTGAAAAATTCACAGGCACTTTTCTAGTTCAAGTGGAGAGTGGAGAGTGGAGAGTGGAGTGTGGAGAGTGGAGAATGCGTGCTATTACTGTGTGTGCATGATCTAGATTAATAAATGAACGTTAGAAAGACATTATATATCATCAAAGCCTTTATATTATAAAGATTCAATGGCCATTAAGAACGAGGAAAAGTAAATTAAATGAATGTAATTTTTGCAGTGATATCAAAAAGTAGTAGAAACGGAAAAAAGGATTGAATGTGTTGTCGAAGTGAAAGTCAGGTAGATCAAACGAATTCGATCTTTCTTTCGTCTTCTGGGATGTTCCAAGAAGCTGGCATTCTGAGAATCTTGGCTTCTGGGATTGGGAAGAAGGAGTTGTATGGTTCGTACATAGCGTCGTAGAAAGCATAGAAACCACATGCTGCAGTAAGGAAACAAAAGACACCAGCAGCGGTTTGACAACCTTCATGGTTACCGAAGACAGCAATGGTGTATAATAAGAAGAACATCCATAAGCAGAACATCAAGACGAATAATGGAACAGTACCCTTACAAGTAGCCATCCACATGAAGAAGGTGAAGACGGTCCATGAAGCAAGGAAGAAACCAATAGCATCGGATTCACCAGATTCGTAAGCTGATGCAATGTCGAAGATTGGTGATAAGATGGTGGATAATGACATGAAGAAACTACCGTAACATAAAAGGAAAACGGAACCGAATAAATTGTTGTCGACAACAGCCCAGATGCCAGCAATGATAGTAACTAAACCGGAGGAGAAGAACATTTGACCAGTTAAGACAGCAGCTGATGGAGTGTGTCTAGCACCACAAATGATTAAACCTAAACCGAATAAGGTGGTTGCAATACAACCAACACCGGCAGCAACAGAGGTTGGGAAAGGTCTGTGGTTACCAGTTCTGACGTACCAACCAGTTCTTAAGACACCAGATCTTGGTGGGTGGATTTGGCCATCATAGTTGTATGGGAAGCCAATGTATTTAGATTCTGGGTATGCAGAGGCAAATGTTTGCTTATCTGGAGATGGTGTAGATTCAGTTGATGACATATTGTTTGCTTGGTGAAAGAAATAAGTAAAAGAAAAAAGAATGAAAAAGGAATAGACTAAAAGGAGTACTTCATATAACAAGTTGAACTCAATTCATCAAAGAAAGCAATCTCTAAAAAGAGAAGGGAAATAGCCACTTTTTATAGAATTCTGAAGTTTTGAAATAAAAATTTGCACTGGTGGACATGTACTTACTTAATTCCCAATTTGGCAAGAGGAAAACCCTCCAAGAGTCCATCACGACTGGCTGAACTCTGAACTCTGACTTGAGTTGTAAAAATGTGGTGATGTCCCGACTAGCCACCATCAGAGCTCGAAGAAATGGCTCCGGGAGAGAAAAAACAACCAGCCTGACCAGAATCCATGCTAATGGAGAGACATGGTTTCTTTTTCAGGACTAGAATACAGACACACCTCTCCATTCCGGACAGGACACCCCAAAAGAGAACCAGAAAAATGAATTTCACACCCCGTCCACGGCCCAACCGCCAGCAAAAAATCCCGGCGCTATTGTCGCCGGTCGATGAGGAAATTTCCACACCCCATGTACATCCACACCCGGCAGAAGGGCTGTGCCCCTTCACACCCCCGTTACAGTTCCTTCCCCTCTTGAAAGTGACGTTCATGCTGTGTAATTGGCCCAGCGGCCGTAATTCATGAGGCTATAGGTTAAACCCTCGGTTTATAGAGTCCATGAACACCCCGAGTTGTTCAAAACGACACCCCCAGTTCCAACACGAACAATGGCCGATCGAAAAATCGTTGGTTGTGTCATTTTTCATGGACCTGTTTTTCATGGTCTTGTGAACCATTGTTCGGATTTCACCTGCCCAATAGTGAGCAGGTGATTTTGTGAACCCATTGTGAGTCACACTGTATAGCCTTTTCTCCAGTCTCCGGTGGACACAGTACTTCGACCGTCGGCCTCTAGCGTAGGGGGTTTGCCGTCATTATATAGCCATTCACCGTTTACAGGCGATACCCCGTTCCCCTCTTTTGAGAACCACGGCTGCTGCGAAGAAGCCATGGCTGACTTTAGCTAGCAAGATTTTGTCAAATTTAGGGGATAAAACTCACTCTCAGTTTGAAATGTCTACCAATATCATACACCGGTGGTTGATGGACCCCGACAATTTCCTATGTTTTGTAGAAATGGTCCCACATTAACAGCACCAGAACATGAAGGCATTCTTCAATTGCAATTACTCTTTGGGTATAGTAATTATTGAAGAATAATGAAGAAAGGAAAATGGACAATGTATCAGAAAATGCCGACACCTTGCGAACCAGGATATGAAGTGTGTAAAATTTTCAACATGGAAATTAACACTCTATACTAAGTAAAAGCCGAATAGACGTACCGAACCATGACTGTTGCACTATAAACCCATGGCTATAATTGATATAGTCCATTTCTCTACAACCGTAACACCAAACGGCGTTTTCATACTCCTTAAATCTTTATGTTTCATTAACTTTCCATTCTGGTTTTGGAATGTCCCTTGACCGGCTGGGAACTTACCCTTCTTTGTTCTCTGATAATTTAGGCAAGGAGTCATTAATCCCACCTCCGATGTTTTCATTTCGGAGTACGAACTCATCTTGTGCATGACTGGGCTCAGCTTAGGTCGTATCTTTGCGATGAATCGTGTTGGTTACTGCTTTCGATGTATGTGTTGCTCACAATGTAACGCCTCGCCTATACGTACATTGCACGCTCATTACTGTTGGCGCTAAACACGTATCCAACTTTCATTATTACTGACTACAATCACACTTATGATTCAGTTCAAATCAATCCGCTTTCATCAATTGATGGAACTACTCTATCCTTTTTCTCGCATCGGAGTGGAATCAGTGGCGGAAGACCGAATCATCATCACTTCAATCAGCGCGCAGTGAGCAATCCAAAAGTCAACAAACTTATAATTGCTAATGCTGAACTACAATCGAAAGAATTAATCTAGATAATTAAGTATTAAATTGCATAATATGTATAAATTAGTTTATAAAGACATTTCATTAGAAATCATGAATTATGTGAATATTTGTTTGACATAAGTTGGAAAAAGATATATTAAAATTAAGTAATTAAGAATGGAAAATGAAAATCAAATCAAATGAAATGGATTATTATTAGGTGGGATAATATCACGAAGTTGTTAAGAGGATTAAACGTATTCGATTCTCTTTTCATCGTCTGGGATGTTCCAAGAAGATGGCATTCTGAAGATCTTAGCTTCTGGTAATGGAGCGTAAGAGTTGTATGGTTCAGACATAGCATCGTAGAAAGCGTAGAAAGCGCACATAGAAGTGATGAAACAGAAGACACCGGAAGCGGTTTGACAACCCTTGTGGGAACCGAAGACAGCGATGGTGTATAATAAGAAGAACATCCATAAGCAGAACATTAAGACGAATAATGGAACAGTGGACTTCCAGGTAGTAACCCATAAGAAGAAGGTGAAGACAGTCCATGAAGCAAGGAAGATACCAATAGCGTCAGTTTCACCGGTTTCATAAGCGGAAGCGATATCGAAGATTGGTGATAAGATGGTAGATAAAGACATGAAGAAACCACCGTAACATAATAAGAAGACGGAACCGAATAAGTTGTTATCAACGATAGCCCAGATACCAGTGATGATTTGAACGAAACCAGAAGCGAAGAACATTTGACCGGTGAAAGCAGCAACAGATGGAGTGTGTCTTGCACCTGCAATGACTAAACCTAAACCGAATAAGGTAGTAGCAACACAACCTAAACCAGCAGCGACAGAGGTTGGGTATGGTCTGTAATCACCAGATCTCTTGTAGTAGTTGGTTCTCAAAAGACCGGTTCTTGGTGGGTGGATTTGACCATCGTAGTTGTAAGGTCTACCTTCGTAAGCAGTAGGGTATGCTGATTGTTGGTGGATTTGTTGTGGAATTTCTTCCTTTTGTGGAATACCACCTTCTGGGACAGCAGTGTTAGTAGAATGGTCGTCAGACATTGTTAAGTTTATTTGTGTGTGTGATTTGTTTTGCGATTGAATAATCTGCAGAAAGATAAAACAAAAGGAAGGAGAGAAAGCTACAAAGAAGAACCACCTGGACTGAGATCAGAACTGGGGGATACTGGTGTGTATTTATACCCGAGGGTGGGGATGGGAAAAGGGGCACCTGGGGTTCGCCAAACGCAGCAAAGATGGAGAGAGTCGTTCCAGAGGGCAGAGGTCATCCCCAGTCTAGCCGAAAAGGGTTAGACTGGTGTGAAACACGAAACCCAGACGTGCTACCACTGCTAGACCGCAAAACTTTTATGATGTGATGTTTTGCCATTAGCCGAAAGAGGAAGGAGCTCAGTGGGAGGGAGGTGCCGGCAGTGACAATTAACGGCCCATTTCCCGCTGCCGTCCCCCCAAGGACCCCAACTCCGGGCCCATTCAGCGCTGCCGTCTCTCAGAATAGCGTGACAGCCCTTCATTGTGACACCACCCGCCTGTCTCTGCCGTGCTCGGAAACCGCGCGTCGCACGCAGGGCGCAAAGTCTCTCCATTTCCATTCCGTTCCGCCACACCCGCTCTCGAACTTTCCTGGGGCGGCTGGGGCGAATTTCCTTCAGCCGCGACGGTCGACGCGTCCGCCCGCCGGGAAACAGGGCTGTGCTGCGCTGAGGCCCCGATGGCCGAGAGGCGGTGCCGGAATTACACGCTAGAGGCCGCAATTAGCTTACCCTTTTTGGCCGCACCAGGGTTTCTCATTCCTCAATCACATGCTGTGTGCAATGCTCAGCCAGTCACTCTGCTCAGTGCTTTTCTCTAACATACCGACTTCACACGTCTACACCACTCTCCTGTCTCTATGCACAGAACAAGTCATGCACTTTTGGGTCTCCTAATCCATCCAGCTCCTCCGACATCCCACTCCGACCCCTGGCCAAAGATCATCAGATCCAATCCACCCCCAGACACGCTTTAAGCTTTAGATCCACCTAGAGGAATTTAGATCCGCTTTCAGATCCCCATATCGTCAAGCTAGCTATAATCACTAGCTCCATTTCACTGGCTCCAAACCGTTTTAGACTGTTCTGATTTTGGCTCCATTTTCTAGCTCGATCCCCCTCCAGCTCGTCCGGTCTAAAACATCCCTCCAAACCATTGGCCTAAACCGCGTCTAGCTGCAATGGTGGACAACAGACGTCTTCTTGGTACTAGCACTAGCTCGAATAACGCTAGCACCGGGTCCAGCGCAGGCTCCGGAATCAAACTCCTACCCATCCCGGTCCTTCCATTCGCTCCGGTCAGACAAGATGAACGACAACACTATCTAAAACTCCTCTATAACCAATACCTAACCTGTAATTCCAAATTCAACCAACAGCATTCAAATAATACAATTATCTCCAAGTCTGTTAATAATGAATTCAATATTGCTAAAACGAGTAAAATAAAATCTCAATATCAACACTCAATCAAGAAATTGATGTTCAATTTGAAAAAGTTTGGTACCGAAGATGGTCTGCCTGTTCAATTGTCTCAATCCGTTAAAAATGAGGTCGTCACACCCTCTCCCATCGATTATATCAGTCAATTGACCGATTTGTGCATTCCGATTCAAAGACAAAAAAGAAACAATTATGTCACAGAAACTCCTGCCATCCCAGAAAACCACAGAACTCCCGAATTGATCGACTGCAACCATTGCGGAAACCCTTTCAAATTGGAAGATATATCCAAAAATGCTACATGTACTTTCCATCCTGGTAAAATCCAAACGTCAACATACAACAACCTCAATAAAGGTAAGAAAATATATGGTACCGACTACACTAACAAAAACTATTCCTGTTGTAATGAACCAAAAGGTCAATCCCAAGGTTGTCAAAAACTAGCTCATCATGTATTCAAATTCAATAATCCAATCGACCTGCATTCCACTAAACCGTTCGTTAAAATCACAGAATTGAGAAAATCCTTAAATATCGTTGACGATTCAAAGGCTCAAGTATTAAGAAAAGAGAAAGTCAAGGCTGTCGGATTAGATTGTGAAATGTGCTACACTGATAAAGGGTTCGAATTGATGAAATTAAGTTTGGTTGACTTTAAGACCGAGAAAAAGCTGATTGACTCAATTGTCCACCCGGATGGTGAATTGATCATCGACTTAAACTCGCATGTCTCCGGCGTCGATGAAATACCTACAAATGCATTAACTTTCGATGAAGTAATGATTAAATTGGCTCAATTGACAGATAACGATACAATCATCATTGGCCATGGTTTAGAAAACGATTTAAACGTTTTGCGGTTGATCTATCCGAATGTCGTAGACACGGCTATCCTTTTCAGTGAAAATCAAGTCGATGTCAGAAGGAAAGATCCTTTGAAAAAGTTAGCTTGGAATTTCTTGAGTGAAAATATCCAAGGTAGAGAACATGATTCTTTAGAAGATGCGGTTGTTCCAATTAGAATTGTTAAGAAACATTTGGACCGTATTAATGATAGAAAGATTCGTAATAGAATGTGATAATAATCCAACGATTCAGTCAGACGTGGGTCTGTCTTGACGTTTCCAAAAGCAAAAATCTTTAAAAATGATAAAAAAATACCAAAAAACCCTGAGCTTCTCTATAAAAATTTATAAAATGCTTCTATTTACTTATTTCCTAACTAATATATTCCTTGCTCCCTACCAGTTTCCGCTCCATCAACAAATCACAATTGATGAATTTCAAATCTCAAATCTGTACTGTTCATTAAATGCCAAAGAGGCAATTTCGAAAAATCTCGACAAAATTGCATGCAACACAATAAAACGGCTGTAGTTTTTGGTGCTCGGCTTTACTTTTTCACTCCACCAATTCAATCCCATTTCACATTTCAAAATTTTCTGCACTTCCTGCATCTCGGGTCCCGGGGGTGTGCTGGTAAGTCACCCGGTTTTCCAGATTCTGTTCAGGGTTTCTTCACAATACCTGCGATGACCTGGTTCTAGAAAATAAACAAAGTTGCATATTTTTTTAAAAAGTACATAATTATACAGCCTACGAGACAGGCTCCAGTTTACAAATCAATTTTACATCATGTATTGAGAATAGCTACCTAAACCTTCCATGAATTTAGTCAAATCTTCCTTTCTGATTTCAATAATAGCACTCTGGAAACTATCCATACGTGCTTGAATATTGATTTCCT
>JAJMLU010000169.1:73852-83893 GCA_030569835.1 Pichia sp. NRRL Y-27261
GGAGAATGCATTCAAGATAACCTTCTGTTCAGTGCTTTTCTTATTCATGTTGTCATTTTTGGTCTTTTTGTTCTTCTTGTTTTTGGATTGTTTCTTTTTCCTTCTTTTTCCTTCATCACCTTCTTCGACTTCTTCATCACTGTCATCGCTTTCAAGTTCTTCATCATTTTCTTCATCAAGAGAAACTTCTTCTTCATCTTCAAAAGCAGTACGTGATGGCAAACCGCAGATTAAAAATGTACCCGTCTCAGTATTATATGCTGCAATTAACAAAGGGAATAAACCACCATCTTTATGATATGAATTAAGAATCCAGTTACCTAATTTGGTCAATATCAATGGATTCTGGAACATAGCAGCACCACTACCGAAAGATGTGATGTCAACGACTCTGTCATCATTCATTGATGAAACACTCTTATTGAATGTAGAATCGTTATGGTTGGATCTTGTAATACTTGCATTGGAAGTAAAACTTTCGTTCAAAATAACATATTTGAATTTATCATGCTGTTTAACCATACCTTTCAAGATGATTTCACTTCCCTTTTCGAAAATGAACTGTTGTTGGAATTTAGCAATGTTCATACCTTTGATAACAGAATCGTAATTGTTCAATGCATCGTAGGCTCTCCAGAATCCATTTAAAAATTGTTCATTTCTATCCTTGGATTTATCGACATTTTCGTCATCTTCTTCATCACTATCATCATCACTTTCTTCATTTTCTTCTTCACCACTATCACCTTCATCACGATCCCTACGACTTCTCTTATTATTCTTCGATTTAGACTTCTTTGAACTTACCGCACTAATTGTGTTCTTTGGCTTAAGGAATTCATTTTCTTCAGCAGCACCACATTCTAATAATGCTTGAACGGATTCGACAAAATCACCAGATGAGATTGAACCGTGGAATCCATAATTTCTTTGGAACCCTTGAATGATGAGATCAGGCAATGCAAACTTTCTAGGGTATTTTTGAATCAATGAATCCAACTTCTTCTTCAAATTCAAGTCTAAATATTGCCAACTTTGATTTGCTTGAATTAAAGAAATGCCCATTCTGGCAAACATAGTCTTTAAATCTTTACGTTGCTCAACTTGAAACATGGACTTCTTAGCATTCACATAGTTCGAATAGAAAAACGAATCATAGATCGTCCAATGGTGTAATAAGAATAGATTGTATTCGTTGGTGATTTGTATTCCCGTACTATCTGCCTTCTTTGAAACATTATAATTCAATAACGAATTTGCTGATAATGTATTTGTACTTTCACTGTGACTCCGCATTGAAAATGAATCATTTTCAGATTGCAATCTCTGAACTTCATTCTTTAAACCGGGATACACGACATCATAGACTCTTCTGTAACTGTCACGTAATGATCGAGATCCAACAATGGCGAGCCATAAGTGGTCTATACTGATTTCACCAAGTGTCGATAACACATCATAAACTTGATGTGCCGAAGGAATAGAAATCGTGGAACCTTGTTGATAATATGTTTCTAATGAATCTTGATATTCACTGATAAGTCTGTGTCTTTTAGCCTTCGCAGACTCTTTCTTTTCCCCCTTTTGTCTTCTTCTATCTAATGAATCTTCTAAATCTAAATCATCATCTTCATCTTCTTCGTCATCATCTGCCAAATCTTCAACCTCTTCCTCTTCCTCCTCCTCATCCTCTTCATCTGGTAAATTAATAAGAAAGTAGAATGCTTCCTTTTCTTCGTCCAGTTCAACAGTAGAATTATCATCAAGACAACAAACCATTGGAGATCCATATAAATTATCTAAATTCCATGGTCTATGACCATCAATGACATATATTTTTCTTGTTAATTTCACCTCTTCCAAACGGCCAGCAGCTATAAGATCTTGTGCTTCATCGGGTGTCATATCATCAGCTAAATAGTTGGCAATATCGATGTCAAGGAAACTTTCAAGATCTGCGGTTGCACCACATCCAAGTAGTATAACATTTATAATATCACCGTCCAATTTGAGGTATTTCTCCTTCATATCGATGTATCCAATGACTGGGATCAACTGGAACACGATGAATTGCTTCTTGAAATAATCACTTAACATTCTTGATGAAACTATTGCGTCGATATCAAAACATGAAACAAATATTGCAAGTTTACACGTTGAATGGGTCAACGATGTCTTTTTAATCTTTTCAAACTCTCGATAGAACTGGTTCTGTGTAATAATCATCTTGTCGGTGATAGTCTATCGGGGGTTTCCTAGTTGTTGGTGTGCGTGTGCGTCTTTTGTTCGAAGAACGTTCGATAAGCACTTGTTGTTAGCTTTTCGAAATGTCTACGTGCAGGTTCTCAATTGTTGACGCGTGTGTGGAAAATTGACGAAAAATGAAAAATTCAACATGAATTTTGGCCGTTCATTTGGTGTTTTAGTATGCGTTGACGCGAGAATTTGTCTTTTAGCTACTTTATACAGGAATCTATAGAAAATGTGGGGATTGATATAAACATGAACGGTCAGTGACTAAAGGAATCTGAAGTCCTGTAGATAGTCTCTGATCTTATGCACGTTGGAACTTCCGTTCCAAATGATATATGGTTCACTCTTAACGGTATCTTGCACACGCATACAGTGTAAGTAAATCTTTGATAAGATTTTGAATGTGTATAAGTCTGGTTGAATGGCGTTGATCTTTAATTCATCTACTAAATTGCCGATCATCTTGAGGTTTTCTGTCTTGGACCATATTTGAATCAAGATGGCGTTATAGCAATCGATGTTTAAACCGAAACCGTATAGTTCGATAGATTCGTGACTTTTGATGTAATCGATAAGCAATAAGGACGTAGAGATAGAATTGAAATCAAATGTGAGTGAGTTCAAACAGAACTTGAGTAATAATGGTAACGTTTGGACATCAATGATTGGGAATTCAGGAGTCGCCAGACTGGTGGATTTAATATCTTCAAGAGATGACTTCAATTTCGATTGAGCATTCTTTGTCTTGCTGTTCTTTTTCAAGTTCTTTAAAAAGGAATTGATCACATTCTTTTTCACAAAATCGTACATCTGGTTGCTGGTATTTATGTTCTTGTTTATGTAGATTAAGGTCGGAGACAATGCTTCTAATAAGATTTTATTTGATTCAGCTTTGTTCTTGTATTGCGTTTCTAAATTAATAGGGCCAGAGGCAGGCGTGAAGAAGGAAAACTTGTTTTTGGCTTGGGTTTCAGGTATATCTATATTTGTGTGAGGTTTCTGCTGCTGTAATGGAGATTGGAAATTAACAAAAGTTTCTAATGATTTAACAATACCGATTTTATTTGATTCCTTGGACAAGTAATCGAAAACTTGTTTGAATGATTTTTGTTCTTCAAAAGACGTGATTCTGCTCTTGTTTTCTGAGTCTTTCTTCATTCTTTCGAAGTTTTGGAAGAAGTTCTTATAAACATTGTTTTCTTTGATTTTCGTTATCAAACTTTCATTTTTGGCCGTATTTGACAATACCGAACTTGTGGATTCACTTTGAAATTCACCAAAGGTCTTCCCAAGTTTGGATGTTGAGTAAGATCTCGACACAACCGTACGACGTAACATATTTGCTGGACGGTCTAGAGTAGTCTAGGGATACGACTAGGGTTTAATGCATCAGACAGAGTTGAAACAAGATGGAGATTAAATTCATGTCAGGAATCTGAAAATTTACCAGAAAATCGGAAAAATGCGAAAAGAGGAAAAAATCAGAAAATCGGCAGCGTCGATCGACGCGGTCACGTGCCCGCCCGGAGAAAAATTTCAAACTCCAAAAAAGCAGAGCAACTGCGAGGCCGGCGGTCGGCAGCTGCTCGCCGCTGGGGGCCGACTTTTCCCAGAAAACAGGTGATCGTTTCGGAGCTAAAATCTCAAAATCGTGGGCCGGACGTTGCGTTGCCAGTCGAAGGGGCCCGGGTCTCCATGCAGGAGGGAGATGACCCTTTTCTCAGAAACACTCCACAAATTTGAGATTAATGTGAGCTCTTCGGGCAGCCTTGCTGTTTACTTATTGCCCAATTCTACTAATGGCAGTTTCCTTTTTCAAATGTTATAAAATCCCTCCGAATCCATCTTCGATGATGTTCCAGATGATCCAGATGATCCAGATGTTCCAGACTGAGAGTGACGACGGGATGGTGATCTCTCCGTTGATCTGGGATTGAACAAGCTGGAGTTCTCTTCCACTTAGACCGTCAGCAATCCACTAGGGCCCGGCCACTTTCCCACTAGCTCCACGTCCCACTCGTCTAGCACGATAAGTCCATTTGATCTTTTCGCACCAGCCACCAGCCACTAGCCCCGTTTTGCAGGGTCTATAATTTGTCTAATTAGCATGCTGAAATGAGTCTAATGGGATGGCTAGTGCTGAAATTTTGGTGGGAAATTGGAAAGCGACAGCTGAGCCGTGCAATCCCGCAGCCCTGAATGCTGAATGTAAATATTTTCCCACTAAAAATTCGACCCGCTAGACTCCGAGCGAGCCGTGCCAGTGGCGGTGCGGAGTGGAAACGCCGGACTGGAAACTGACGACTTTCCTAGCCGGCCGGCGAGGACGACAAGTGACGAGCCGTGCCGGCCTGCTACTGTGAGCGGAAACCGGATGGGTCGGAACGGCAACGGGTCCAGCTACGACCGGCCGGATTTGTTTCATGTTTCATGTTTCTGCTCTCCCTTTTCCGGCCGCTCTTCTTTACCGGTCTCAACGTTTCTAGCTAGAGCTGTTGTAAACGGAAACCTGATTTGATGTACAACTCGTTTGAAATCAGACCCACGACAACTAGACACAAGTTTTGACAAGAAATGTGTCAAGAAAACTGCCCCATCACATGAGCTATATAGACAGATCAATGGGCGTCGCAGAGCCGTCAATGCCCCAATACCCAGTGGGATTTCCGTCACTGCCGGATTGACGCAGACCATTACTATGCCGAATCAGGCAACCCCAGGGAAAAGCCATTCATCAACTAGTGGCGAACAATGGCCGGCGTCAACGACTGGAGCTCGGAATGTTGAACTGTACCTTGTCCAAATCCCAAATAGCCTCTTTTCTTTGTTGCAAACCTCCGTTGTTTCCGGCATGGCGTCTTGACAGGCTCCGAGAAGTACCAACTGACGTCCTTTTACCTCCCACAGAGTACTTTTCACACAATGGCGGAGTGCAAATGGATCGATAGAGGAGTTAACCACCCTTTAGACTACGGAGATGATGTGATGATCAGTCATATTTCATGACCAATGACCTATTTGTAAGACTGGAAGGGGCCAATTCCAACATTCAACTTCCGTACAATTTCCCTCGTTATCTGTAGAGTAGACCCGGACTTATCCTCAACAAAGCGTCTGGTGGAGCAAATTCACTCATCGACTATCTCGTTGCCAACTCTTAAAACACCAACCAACCGGTAAAGCCATCTCCGGATGTGAGCTTCAATTACTTAACTGTAAACCGACTACTAAGTATTTACCTATTGCCCCATTCCGCCACCCCTATTGAGCTGCCTCTGAGTTTACACTTGACAGGTTCTCGTGCATGATGGTTAATGCGTTCTTTTTCCCTTTCGGTCTTTACATGCCCAAACTCATTTTGCTATCCACTTTTTCCCATGAATTGCCTGGACGCTTTTTGGGGGTTTCGGATCTTGCTCCTCATGGTATAAAAGAGTATTGAGTCCCCGTTTCCTTTCTTTTCCTCTAACATCCTCTTTTTCTTCCCTTTTTATTTTTAATTATTTCTTTTCTCTCTTTATCACAAATATTATCAAACAAACATACAACAATGTCTGAACAAGTCTTTGAAAAGAAATACGTTTACACCATCTTACCACCAAGAACCGGTCTTTTGAGAAACTCCTGGTATAAGAGATCCAACGAATGGAGACCATACCCATCTTCATGTTCAGTTGGTTTAGCTTTCATTGCTGTCTCTTTATTCGTCTTAGGTTTAATCTTATGTCACGCTAGAGGTGTCGAATCCCCAGCTATCTTAACTGGTATGTTCTTCTTTGGTAACGGTTTAATCCAAATTATCATGGGTATCTGGGCTATTGTCGACGACAACTTATTCGGTTCCGTCTTATTAATGTGTTACGGTGGTTTCATCATGTCATACGGTGCTGCTACTTCCGCTTTATTCGATGTCTCTGCTTCATACTCTTCCACTACCAACTTCACTTCTGCTGTTGTCTTATTCCTCTCCGGTTGGGTTGTCTTCGACTTCTTATTATTCTTATCCACCTTCAAGTCCACTATTCCATTATTCGTCTTAACTTTCTGTAAATGGTTCTTTATGTTATTATTAACCATTGCAGAATCCGGTGACCACTCTGCTTGTAGAGTTGTTGCAGGTATCTTCTGTTTCATCACCTCCATCTGTGCTTTCTACGCTTTCTACGATGGTTTACAAACCACTGCTTCTTCATACTTACCAATCAATGAACCAGCATGGTTAAGAATGCCAGCTGGTCACAAGGAACCAGATGATGAAGATTACATCCAAGTTATCTAATTGTGTCAATAATTGCTCAAATTATACACCATTATTAACAACTCAATCACAACAGCCAACCTCATCCAATATTTCAAACTTTCATTCGTTAAAAGAAATAAATTTTAAAATATAAGATAAAAAAAATAATGCATCATTTATCATTAATATCTCATCAATTATTTTTTTTATCTTGTTGATTCACTATTATCAAATATCAAATATCAATTACTAATTTTACATGACCTTATGATTATGATCTCACTGTTTTTCTTAATTTAGTTTAATTTCATTTCCTTTAATTTCCTTACTTATAATTTCGTCCTTTTGTCCCTCCTGTGTTATTGATACCTAATATATAAACTAATTCTACTTAATATAACCTAATACATCCGTATCTAATCTACTCCATACTTGTACTACTTATCTACAGCATTTCGCTCTACAAAGATGTAATGCTTTAAACCTGCAAAATGATAAACACAATCTAACACAGCTATGAAACACCTCCAATTTAGACACCCATCAATATTGAAGCAGCCAATTTCTAGAAACTCAGAGAGCAATTTTGAATTCAAAATTCCGACATTTCCATGGAGCCATTTCGGAACACCGAAATTGAATTTGGCGGATGTGCACGGAGTGGCTGTGGCGAGTGAGAAAATGTGGCGAGTGACGGAAATGGGTAAATGGCGGAAACCGGAAACTGTAGCTTGAGCGCCGGAAACTTGACGGAAACTGGAAAATTCAGCGTGCTGCCGGAAAAGAAAACCGACCCGATCCCCTGGATGAAGGAAGGAAATGGTTATCGGTTATCGAGAGCATGAATTTGTGCATTCTTTTTCACCAACTCTTACAGAATTAGATGCCCGATTTGGAAACACTTTTTGAAGATGTATACTGTTTTGCGTTTATTTGATAAGATGATAGCCTAATGATTTTTGGTTTCCTAGCACTATATGAAATTTTAGATGTTTGAATGATTCATGAAGTCACAAGATATCATTCCGATCTGATTTAATGTTGCTACACAAATTTCACTGTAGATAATGCAAATATATCAACTGACTGATAATATTGGTAAAAAGACATATATACACACCTATTAAATCTATCGTGCAAATACTAACGTGCACTACATGTTGAATAACTCTGTTGTTTTACATTTCACATTTGTCTTTCTGCACGATCTATTCAAGACTATTCGATATTTGAGCTCCTACTCCACAACTTGATTAGTATTTATAAACAATTAATTTGAAATTGTAGCAAGCCAATACAGCGTTTGGTTGTTTTCAATACTAAGGAGATAATCAGATGTAGATATCCACCACCCAAACCATGCAATGACTTTTTAGTTTTACAATATTTTGTCTGAAAATACATGTTTGCATTACTATGTAACACAGTTAAAATGGTTAGTGTTTTAATAGTTATATTGAAAGCTATATAAAGACTTGAATGTACGTAAGTGAAAAATATATATACAGGGGAAGTAACACGTTGATATTTTGAAAGCACACATGATCTATTTTATTTTTCAACAATCAATAGAGTACAAACTGATATAATTTAATTTCATGAATATAATAATTATGTAATTCGATGATTTTGAATATTTGAATATATCTTTGGCGATAGTTTAGATTTATTGAGAGTTTGGTAACTTGTAGATCAATTTAATGGTTTAAAATTCATTATCATGCTCTTCTGGTTGTGGCTATGCATTAGGAAAATAAAAGTTTCAGAATTTTGATTTGTTTGTTGGGATATTTGGGGTTGTCTATATATGTAGTTGTGGTAATGATGTTTGATTACTTGATCAATATCAAAATTATTTCTTTTCTTGCTTGTGAATCTTTGGAAGAAGTCTTGCAGCATGGTAGTTAAGAGTTGGCTTTGGTGGTGGTGGAACCTTGATACCCTTGGCCATACATCCCTTCAATTCTTGTTCGAGACCTTTACATGCAACGTTACCTTCACCGTTGGATGCCCAACAGTTTAACATTTGTGACATTATAACCAAACATGGATTAGCTTGTTGTTTGGCAACTTGGTTCTTGACTCTAAGTCTTGGAAGAGGTGGAACTGCTGGTCTGTGCTTTGCTGGCATCTTGGTTTGTCTGCTTGTCTGTCTAGAAGTTGTGTATGGAGGCTCTGTCCACGAAACACCACGATCCTCCACCGTGCACTCGTCATAAACGTTCACATTCCCTCTCCATTTTCATGTTCGTCGAGTGAAAAATTGGGGGAAAATGCGGTTCAACGCTGGCGTCGATCGACGCGCCCCTTTTCAAGATTTTTTACCGGCCCTTCTCTCTGTTTCCCCAAACGTTTGGTGTTTTGATATTATTATTACTCTGGGGCACGTTGCTTTCTCCCCCAGGGCCCCACAGGGAAGACCACATCAACAAGATACAACACGACACAAACAAAGATGTCAACCAAAGGCGATACACCAAGAACACAGAAGCTGAAGAGGTCACGTGAACATTCCGTCATGGAAATCTCGTCTTCAGATTCGGATTCAGGTTCAGAGGTTGAAGCAAGCACATCCAAACGTCCAAATAACTCATCAATCAACCCAGAAGAAGGATTGTCTGTCAGCACAAAGGCTGCAGATGAAATAGAGGTTGTTGAGAGCTCGAGTTCTAGTGAGCAATCTGCATCAGATGATGATGATAACGATGATGCAAGAGAAAGTGATGATGAAGATAACAATAATGTAGGAAAAAAAGAAAGCGATTACTACGAGGAAGAATCAGATTCAGATCCCGAAGCAGATGAAAATGGTCTTACCGAATATCAATTTGACGAACTAGACAATGGAGAAGAAGATTTAGATTTAAAATTATACGAAAAAAACTGTGGAATACCGCCATTAAGTGAGATTAAAGTAACGAAAAAGATCTGCTCACAAGTACGTGGATATATCAAAAGTGAAGGCCATGTTGCTTTCTTGGATTTGTTTTTACCATCTGGACCAACGGCAAATGATATATTGAAACTTACCAACTTACTAGGATTTAGACCCGTGGGAGTGAAAAAGATCTTTGCATCTGCTGGTAATCCATTAGAAGCATCTATTTGTTTCTTACGAGGGGCAATTAACAATGTTTTGAAATCCAGATGCAGACTACCCGATTTTAATAAAATAAGCGATGTTGTCAAAGCATTGATCAAGGCGGAAAATGTGTTGGTTTTAACCGGTGCAGGTATTTCAACATCTTTAGGTATACCCGATTTCAGATCATCTCAAGGTTTTTATTCCAAAATGAGAAACTTAGGTTTAGATGATCCGCAAGACGTTTTCAGTTTGGAAATTTTTAAGAGAGATCCATCCATTTTCTACTCGATCGCATACATGATTTTACCACCTGAAAATTCATTTACCCCATTGCATGCATTCATCAAACTATTGCAAGATAAGGGTAAATTACTTAGAAACTACACTCAAAATATTGATAATCTCGAAGCAAATTCAGGTGTGACTCCAGATAAACTTGTTCAATGTCATGGGTCTTTTGCAA
>JAJMLU010000170.1:11894-26837 GCA_030569835.1 Pichia sp. NRRL Y-27261
GCCTTCTTCTGGTGACCAAGATGGTCTCCAACATGGAGATGATGAAGAGAAGCATGACATACATTTCTTGGTACGACTGTTGTGTTGATGAGTTGGAGATGTTGGTTGGTGAGAATTAGTGTGAACTGGAGAAACTGGTTGGTGTGCAGATAACTTAGCAATTGGGATTTGTGCCTTCATTGGTTCGACAGATAAAATAGTAGACTTGGAGAAATCAAGAATCTTATTGTGACGATGGTGGTTATGACTGTGGTTGTGAGAAGAAGTATTGTTTTCATAAGTTGGGAACAATAAACTATCAGTCTTGGCAGTATAACTTTGTTGTTTTTGAACAGTAGGACTAGTCTTTGGAGTAGTTTCAACAGACGCTGGAGCATCAGCAGTCTTAATACTATCGGTGGAGGAACTTCTTGATCTTGAAGTGGATCTGGTTCTTGGTCTATAAACTGTAGTCATGGCTGACACGGGACCTTCCATCTTGTTAACAGATGAATTAGAATCAGATGACTTTCTGATTGAGGATCTGGATGATCTTCTTGATGAGGCAGTGGAAGTTGAAGATGAAGAGTTATTTCTCTTGTGCTTGGTAACTTTGGAAACAGAATTCTTTCTAGTTTTGTTTACCTTTAATGTGTGAGTTCTAAATTGAGTTTGGAATTGTTTCATACTGTTCTTCTTAAAATCTTCATTGTCAGATAAGTCCTTGATTTGGTTACTTAAATCGTCGTAGGCATTTGCACCATATTGGGTCTTAATTGGCATCAACTTGATTGGGGATTGAAGTTGTGGTTGGGCAATTGGAGCAATAGTGGTGGTAATTGGTGGTGGTGAATATAAAGGTTGTGCAATTGGTTGTGGTTGTGGTTGTGGTTGTTGTTGATAACTGTTGATTGAATATTGGCTTAAAGAATTTCTATTAACAACCGGTTGTTTGTAATTGTATTGGATTTCTTGTTCTTCAACAATTGGAACGGCGTTCTTCTTAATTTCTCTACCATTGTAGAATAACTTAGAACTTCTTTCGAAATTAAAACCTGGTAATGTAGAATCTTGATATTGGTTGATTTCAAGGGTTGATAAACCACTTGGATGAATAGTAGATTTGTCAAATGGAGTGAATTTTAAAATGTCACCGATTGGTGGTAATTTGACATGAGAAGAAGTCTTCAATGGATAAGATGCAGTCTTCTTGACATTATGGTTCTTGAAGTTCAATAACAGATTGACTTCATCTTCAATCTTTTGATCGCTATTATCGATTCTACTTGCAAATGGATAGTTCAATTTGCCGAATGCAAGCTTTGACATCTTAGCAGCAGATGGGAAAATCTTTTCATCTAATAAAGTTGGCGGATTGATTGGAGCTTGGTTCATTTTTTGATTTGCTTCATGTTCTAATTTAGTTGAGTAAGCACTATAATCTTTTAATGCCTTGTTGTACTCATGCTTAACTTTTTCATTACATGCATCTCTCCATGTTTTCAACCTTAAATTACCTTCACTTCTACCAACTGCACTACCCCCGATGTTGAAAGGATAACATGTATCAGCATACATGTAACCATAATAGTCACCTTGAGATTGTCTAGATGGAATGACGGTTGGTGATGTAAGATTTGCAGTAGTTTGTCTTGGAGAACCATTGATGGATTGTGGTGGAGTGACATTTTCTGTGATTTGGAAAGTTGGTAGTGAATCAGATTGATAACTTGGACTTGGTGGAGAAAAGATATTTCTAGAATTACCAAGAGTGATCGTAAAATCTTGTTTAAATGATGGGGTCTTTGGAGTTTCATAAATATCTTGGCTGTTGATTGGGGAAGAAGGCACCGTCTTAGGTCTCTTGTGTGATCTTGGAGGTGTGATCAATGCATCACTGGTAGATAAATGTTCAGGAGTGACTAATAAATCTTCATCAAATTTTCTCTTTCTATCAGTATAAGGAGTGGAAACATCTGCTGGAGGAGAGTATGTTCTTGGCATGTTTAAATGATCGATAGTATTATTCATGTTTCTAGAGAGGTAATGATTATCTGAGTGTGATCTTCCATGCACTAAAAATGGATTTGATTGTAAATTCAATGTGGTCATAAGGAAAGATTGAAAGTGAAATTATTTAAAATATGGATACACCGTCAAATATTTATATGATTTCAATCACAGAATATAGTAAATGTAAATGCTAATGAATGGCTTAGTGGGTTATATGTAACAGAATATTAAAAAAGCAAATGCAAAGTATAACAGAGCAGTATAAGAAATAAAGAACGCAGTTGATCTCAGATGTTCTGATTTGTTCTTTGATTTTTTTTGTGTGTGTGATGTGGTTGTAAGGAGTGGGATGTGGTGTGTTGTTCTACCTTGTGTTGGTTTAGAGCAAAGTGTGATGGTTGTGATGTCGTTGTGGTGGTTGGTTGTTGAAGTTCTGTAAAAAAAGAGTGTAAACTGTAAGAACTAAGGACAGAAAAACCTGCTAAGGTGGGGGGAAGTGGCAAGTAGAACAAAGACGAGCAGGATCAGAGTGATGGGGAGGAATCAGGCAGAGGATATGTGATTCTGGGAGATCTGTTCTTGCAAAAAGTGGCTGGAAAAAGGGCCCAAAAGGACAACACTCCAAGCGAAGACAATGGAATCAGCCAGCGAAAACTTCACTTTCTTTCCCTTTTGGGCTTAATTGCCTACAGCACAATGTACAGCCTCGCGCTGCCAGGCAACAGCTGTTGACCTTCGTTTGGGTGGCTAGTCGCAGGACTTCGGGCGTTTCTTTCGGGGGGGTTCTTGGATTTGTGCACATGATCTTTATATGTGAATATAGAGACAGACTGGGGCTATCGGATGCATTTATTAGCACTTGAATACATAACCATTTGCCCACACAGCAGGGCAAAGAAGGGCAAAATGCCCCGGGTAGACGAGGGTGTGACTCGCACTCTTGGGGCTGGTGGATTGCCTAATCGGGCAGGAGTGTCAACAAACCCCTCATTTTTCCTGGGTGCAATTACTTATACTATTTGGGAAATTCTGGGAGAATTGCCTGTTGAGGCAAAGAGTCAACACAACCCATCTCTCTTTTTAGTGGGGGTTTCGTCATGCTGCTCTGAACTAAAAACCAGTATTTCGTCACGATATGCACAGTTCTCTTGGTACAGATGTGTTTTCTGTCTAATCTGTGGCTATAGTATGTCGTGCCTAGTGGCCATTAGATCGAACTTTGCATCATCAATTCGTCGAACTTCTATTCTGGCCTGGCCTTTCTATAATATTTTTCGATGATCTATTAAATTCTATTAATAAACTGTTTCTCTTTCTAGATAATGATGGACTTCGTGCTGGTTCCTGGTTCTGATCTGACATACATGTGAGATTTGGCGGTGAATTCTCTCCTTGAACTTCTCACATTAGGATCTTTCTTTCTGGTCTTATACTCACGAATAACTCACATCTTGACAGAATAAAACTTAAGTTGTATGATACTAGTTATTATCTAACCTTAAAAGTAAGTGTTTGATGGTTTTATATCAACACTCAAAGTGTATGGTTTCAACCGAACCTTCCAGGTATCGTTATGAAACATGAGGCGGCACAATACAAAGTTTGTGATCTGACATCTGACCAGACAATTACCAACATCTTCATACTGATACAGCTGGTACAATTAAGAACATGATTATATTACGTGGTTGTTACAATCGATCATTACAGCAAATGCGTGTATATGGTTTTGTTAGAATTATACATATCTCAGCATTTTAGCTAAAAAATTCACTGCTGGTACAAGTTCAAGTGCTGCTATTGAAAGAGTGTTTTCAGTGGTTACAAATTACTATTCACATAGAAGAGCCAATTTAGATCCAGATTATGTTGAATCAATGGTTTTGTTACGATTAAACATGCAAAACTCTCATCCAATTGATTGCAAAACACCTCCTGATTTAGAAGAATTCAAAATGAATTTTGGTACCAATCACCCTTCAGCGTTTCTCAGTAAGAAAAAACGTTACAACCAAAGAAAAAAGGCAGAAATGAAATCAACTGAAAATCAGTGTGAAATTGTTTCGCTTGAAAGTGATTCGTCTGAAAGTGAAAGTGATTCATCTGATGAAGAAGTATACGCAGAAGGAGATAGTGATGTTGAAATGTTGTAAATCTTTATTGAAGTTTTTGTATTTTTGTATTTTTGTATTTTTCCTGTCATGCTACAGAAATACAATTGTCACATTAATCTCGACGCTGTTGGTACAGCAGCAGTGGTCCGGTATTTATACAAGTACATGACCAAAGGCCAGGATCGTATCAGAATATCCAAAGCCGTTAAAGACGATGCAAATACCGACGCCATTAAAGATTTCATAGATCATAGATGCATGAGCGGTACAGAAGGTGCTCATTTCACGTGCAACAAAAAGATGCACGGCATTTTCCCAGCAATTATCCCACTGCAGGTCCACGATGAAAATGGGTTTGATCTGATGTATGATGTCACGAAGGATAATCAAGAGACCTTGGCTAGAAAACTGGCAAATCACTCAAGCAAAACAAGTAAGCTGTTTGCATTTATGAGGCTGAACCAAAGAATTCGTTGCTATCTTAGATATTTTGTTTCATAGAAGTGATGATAAAAGTTCTGTAAACAACCCGTTTCTGGAGAAGGCCTTTTGTGTATGTAAACATATGATATCCAGTCCTGAGATGGTGCAGGAACAGAACCACATGGAACAGTTAGTTGACAAGACCACCGCTCATGGACAAAAGGGGAATGTGATCCATGCCTTCACCAGAAGAACAAGTAGTGCAGACATACCTCCAGACTTATATTTGACGTGGTCAATTATGAAATTGTTAAATCAGCATTTCAGACTGGAGTATAGAACACTCCAACGGAGGGCCACCCCGTAGGATTGGTGGAGTAATCAAGTTGATACTGGATTCTCACACGATCCAGGAAGATTCTGGCAAGTCTGCTCAAGAGAAAAGAAAAGCGGACAGAGAAACAATCAACTAAAAGATCCAAACAAATTTATAGCGGCTGGCTGCTCAGCCTGATTTCCACAATTTACGCGTCTGGTCCGTGCACTGTGCACCTAACCCTAAGCTATACATGTGAAAAGCCTGGTGTAAGGGACTTACATTACAATGCTATATAGTAAGTTTGGAATAATTACAAATAGTGTCTATTCAATTATATATTTGTGTGATAGATGCAGCATCGTAACAAAAGCCCATTTTATAGAAACAAAAATGAGTTAAATTTCGGGTCAGTTGCCTAATTAGGAAGTTGGATTACGTAATCCAAAATAACTAAAAATATTGAAAATCGGGGTAAGTACTCTCATTTATTAAATATTTTTTCTTGATTTTCTAATTTCAAGGCCGCGGAATCACGTGATTTGGCTGCCAGCAAAAATACCATGACATTTTTTTTAAAGAAAATCCGAGATAGTTTAGTGGCTAGAATTTCCGCTTGTCACGCGGGAGACCGGGGTTCAATTCCCCGTCTCGGAGAAAGTTATTTTTGAAAATTTTGATGATGACTACCAATGGAAAAGTGTGAACAATCTCCTAGTTTCGACTTTGAGGAGAAACCAGTTGCCTTCCTTCTGATACAAAATTTTTAGATTATAATATAATATTTTTGCTCTATATTTTTAAATCAATTCAGTATTCTACAGTTTACTATTGTTCTATTTAAGTAAAAAATTGTTTGTAGCCCTCAATATCAGACAAGGCACTGAGTTCAATTGGCCAATATTTTTCACCAATAATTTTATTCCAATCTTCTTGTGGTTTTCCTTCAAGGAGGCACAATCTCATTGCCGCTTCTCTTTGTCTCTTGCTTCTGGTGAGTTTTCCACTTACAGATTCTCTGAGTCCGCCCGATTTCTTAGAGAAAATCAGTGCATTTTTCAGTAAGTTCTTAGAATTATTCAAAAGAACATCACGGTTCTTTGCAGCTTCATCAGTTTCAAACATTGATCTTTCTAAATCTATATCTGCACGCTCAATGAAAACTGAGCACAATAAACTAATTTGTCCACTCAAAAGATCGTTTTCTGAAGCTTGATCTTTAGCCAATTGATCAATCTGTGCACGTAATAAATTGGTGATATTCTTATATTTAGCATTTAAAGTTGTGAGAATACTCCATTTACTTAGTGTTGGTATTTCTATTCCAACAGTTTCAAACTTATCCATATAAGATCTAACAGATGAAGCTTCTGTTAATTGTTTTTCCTGTATTTCATTTAATTCCACTTCTGACATCCATGTATTAAGAAAGGAATCATAATCTAACTGTCGAGATGCACGTTCATTTAATTTGGAAATCTTTAATGCAGTTAAAATATCACCAGGGAGTGGCTCCTGAATAAGACTAGCAACAACAACATCTACCTTGGATAAATATTGACCCATGAATGAATCAAATGTGCTTATCAATTCTTCATTATAGAGAGTTTCATAAACTGTGGCAAACATTCTATAACTTTCGATACAAACAGAGGACACTGATTCTGGATTCACACTTTCATCGACTATACCATTTGTTAAAATGTTTTGCATGGTATCTAGCACTTTATCGAACATGAAAATACTTTTCTGTGTCACTTGAACAAGTACATTTTCAGGAGACAAACTTGTTAGGATGGATGGATCAGAACACAGAGTTTCGATATATTCAAAATAACACAGACCAGTATTGTAATAGAAATCCCAGCCCATTGAACTTTCATTTCCTGACTGTTGTAAGATCTCTATACTCGTTTCAAAACTATTGCACAAAGATGAGATATCTTGGAAAAGTCCACCTAGTTTGTTATCATTTAGTGCATCTGCACAATTCTCTAAATCATCCAATATCACAGAGTCATCTTTGATATATTTGTTGTAAACATCAAATTCAAGTCTTGGTAAATTATAGAGTGCATCCACCATTATTGGATTAAGTTTTAATGCTTGTCTGTAACTATTGTGAGCACGGTGATAAAATCTGATACCCTTTGCTAAGTCAGAGGAAAACCACCGATCCCCAGATTCTTCATAATTGACACCTTCATCATAGAATTCTTCTGCTGTTTGTGGTTCTGAAGTACTGGACTCCCGTTCGGTATTATCCATTCTCCGAAGAAGAACAGATTTAGGAAGTCTCATTTGTTTTTTTCCACCTGAATAATGTTACGTTAGTACGGGTTCGGAGTAGGCCATTCAACTTAATGTTTTGTTCATTTGAATATTTCAATACTTACTTTTCATATTTGGATATGCTTGTATGGTGGTATATAGAAAAAAAACCCAACTCAACGACATGAAAGAAAAAAAACCTAGGATAGTTTGGGCGATAGAAAGAAAAAAAATGAAGACCCGCAGTTTACGTCAACGGACTCAAACACGAGAAAATCAACACGGTTTCCTAACACTACTTATAATCTTAAGACAGAAGAAACACGATATTTCCGATCCACACACCATATCCAAAACAACAATTGAAGGACGACTATCATGAATGCCAATTATGTGTCGGCCGAAGAGGTGGATCCTGATAGTTTCCCCGGAGAATCTCACCGTGTTCGTTCTTCAATGTATCTTCTTTTAACAACATACAGACTACATCCCAAACTACCACGTCGATATGGACTTGCATATGCAACAGATTTCACAGATGCATCACGCTTTGCAAGAACAGATCTTTATTTTGACCATTGCATATTGAGAGATGATTCTACATTGGACAAGAACATGATAGTAACGGTAGATTTACCTATACAGGAGCTTGAAAAATACACCACACTGATGACCTTACCACCACCGACACATAATCCAAATAACAGCATATACGACATGAAATTAATTGTTGAAGTCTCCGGTGTGATGAAAAGATACAAGAGTAAAATAGATTTCCAATATTGTTCTTTGACTCCACTACGTAAGGCTGATATCTTAAGCAAAGTTCGTACCCACAAGGATGCACATTTAACAAATTTCTTAAGACGGTTACAAGAACATTGTCCTCTCTCTTGGAAGAATGAACTGAATGTTACATATGGATTGCATGATTTGATTGATTATATAGGGACAATTGATGAAGATTTCATGAATACCCAAGCTGGCATCCAAACACGTTCCGAATTTAGATTATTAAATGAAATGCCAACTGAGATTCCACGAGAACAGATCGCTAGATTACCGCCAAATGTGCAACAGTTGTCAAATATCATTTTGAAGACAGAAGATACGACGATACTGGCCCCAGATGCAAATTTAACCCAACAATCACAAGCTAATGTGATCCAATCTACACAGATTATCACCGAGACAAACAATGTATTGGACATAGAAGAATATGAAAGCCAAATTCCTTCAGCATTTGATCCACCCTTCACAAATTCCACCCAAGCTAATAATCTAACACTTTACGTGAATGAACTGAGACCATCATCGCCTATACGACCAGAACCGGAACCACCCGTCGTCACGAAACCATACACGGAGGTGTTTGTCTGCGGATACTCTCCCACTGGGACTGATGCAGTATTAATCAAAAGCATAGAAACAGCCACCTACACCATTGCCGATGCCTTTGAATTGTACTTAAGACTCGAACCGGACTCCAAAAAGATCTACACTCTTTCCTTTCCTAGTTCCGAAGATATATTTAAACTCTTGCACTCGGACAGCAGTGCCGAGATGCCACAGCTTTCCGGACACCACGAAAGCAGTTTCAGAACAGGGATCGCAGAGGCGTTCCCAATGAACACCGTGCTGAAGCTCCCGAACGACATCTACGAGAGATACCTCAGAGGGGAACACTATGCAGTAGCTCCGTCCTACGCTGAGAACGCGCCAGAGCATTTCCTCTACGAGTGAAATTACGTGCAGGAATCCAAAATGGTGAGTTTCTGATCCGTCTTCTTCCATCTATCTGTTTGCACACAGCCAGAGTTTCAACACTTACCAACACAGACACACTCATCAGGAGAAACAATGCCACCAAAGAAAACAGCAAAGAAAAACGCAGCCCCAGTTCCTGCATTTGAACGTGCGATCGGAAGCAAGATGAGATTCGGTGCACACGTCGCCATGGCCGGTGGTGTCTACAACGCAGTCACAAATGCAATCACTATCGGATGCAACTCATTTGCTCTGTTTTTGAAATCCCCAAGACGTTGGGAATCCCCAGCAATTACTGACGAAGATGCAAAGACTTTCAAGGATTTATGTGAAAAATACAAGTATAATCCACGTACAGATATCTTACCACACGGTTCATACTTTATCAACATGGCCAATCCGGATGATGAAAAATGGAAGAAATCCTTCGAATGTTTATTAGACGATTTGAAAAGATGCGAACAGCTCAATATCGGAATGTACAATTTCCACCCAGGTTCTACACTGGGTCTAGCTGATCCATCATCTGCTGCAAAGGATGAAAATGCTGGTGTTCGCCGATTAGCTGATGGTCTGAACACCGCCATCAAGGAAACCAATTTCGTCAGAGTTGTCGTTGAAAACATGGCTGGTCACGGTAACTACGTCTGTGGTAACTTAGACGATTTCAAATTATTATTCACTTTATTAGACGATCCAAAGCGTGTCGGTGTCTGTATCGATACTTGCCATTCATTTGCGGCTGGTTATGACTTAAGTAATGAAGAAGGATGGAATAAATTCTGGAGTGAATTTGAGGAAAAGGTTGGTATTGAAAATTTAGCTTCTTTACACATTAATGACTCAATGGCCCCATTAGGCGCTAATAGAGATTTACATCAAAAGTTAGGCCAAGGTTTCTTAACATTAGAATGTTTCAGATTATTAGCCAATGATAAGAGACTGGAAGGCATTCCGCTCATTTTGGAAACTCCTTTGGAAGGAAAAGAAGAAACTCCATACGGTGAAGAAATCAAATTACTCGAGTGGTTAGTTGGCAAAGAAAAGGACGATCCGGAATTCATTGCCAAGAGTGAAGAATTACAAAAATTAGGTTTGAAAGTCCGTGAAGAACAATCGTCTAAATTTGAAAAGAAGAAGACAACCAAACGTAAAGCTGAGGAAAAAGCTGAAGGTAAAAAATCCGATATTACCAGTATGTTCAAAAAAGCCAAGAAGGTGAAGAAGGAAGAAGATTGAACAATCAAAAATCTATACTTTACAACATTTTTTTGTAAACCTGTATACTACATGTAATTAAAATAACATTACTCGATAACTGTGAATATTCTATTACTCGTGATAAATATTTTTGTATAAACGTGATCAAAATGAATATATAAATGCAAAGATATATGTACAATCCATTTAAACCTAAATGGCGTCTGCAGCAACGGCGTCGGCTGCTGCTTTGAGTGAAGCTTCTGCTTCGGCATCGATTATCTCTTCAACAATCTTTGCATCTTCTTCGTTAGTGATTTTGATATCCATTTCCTTCATGACATCAATCTTAGCTTCTTGAGCTTGTTCATTTAACGATTTAGCAACTGGTTGCTTAGCAGCTGGTTTTTCACCGCTTTTCTTCATTTGATCTGCGACTTCCTTACTGTTTTCATGTTCAGTGTCTTCTGTCATTTCTTCATTATCGCCCAAAGCGCCCTTACGTAAGGCCGCATCATGTTCAATCTTAGCTTCTCTAACTTGTTCATTCAATGATTTAGCAACTGGTTGTTTAGCCGCTGGTTTAGTTCCCGCCTTCTTCATACCTTCTGCAACATTTGCAGCTGCGTTTTCTGCATCGACTTCGTTTTCATTTTCAATGTATTCGTTATTGAATTCTTGTTGAGTTTCTTCATCTAAACGCATTTCTCTAATGGCTTCTGCCTTTGCATTAGCCACTTCTGCTTTTTCAATGGAAGCAGCAGGTGCATCATTCTTGACTTCAACAGGTTGTGCGTCCTTCTTTGGCTTTTCAACAACATCTGGTTCATCCTTTTGAACCTTTTGTGGCTTCTTATCTAATGGATTAACACCTCTTAACCATTCTTTACCAAAATTGTTCTTATCGAACTTAGGTAATGGATGAGCTTCTGTGTTGAAAACCATGTTTCTTAAATCCCATTTATCTAATTGACCTGCGGCTAAAACACCACCTTGGGCAGTACCCGTCTTATCATCAAATAAAAGATACAAGTATTTCAAGGTTTCAGCTAACCAGAATGATTCCATGTTATCTGCCATGACTGGTGGGTCAACGGTACAATCCTTCAAACTAGTGTATCTGACCTTACCATCACCATTTGTGACCTTAGTGTACTTGATGAAGTTTTCGAAAATTTCCCAACCCCATTCACGGTATTTGAGATCACCTGTTAACTTGTATAAGACATACAATGATTCGACGGTTTCTGGTCTTTGCAAGTTGTGTTTGTCGTTTGGCTTGATGTAGAAGTCCCCGCCAGAACTCATGACTGATCTTTGTGGGACGTTAGAATCGTCCATTCTAAATTTGACGATTTCTGGTGATAGATGAGTACCTGGAGTATCATGATACATGTGATAACAAGTTTCCGTGATTTCCTTACCCAATTGCAATTGGTCTTGTTGGTACTCGTTCCACCATGGTTGTTTAACAGCATCTGTGACTTTCATACCCTTTGTCGCACCAAGAGCAAACATAGCACCGGCAAAACAAACCAAATGGTCCATCTTTGTATCTAAACCTCCGCCAATACCATTTGGCAATTCTGCAATGAAGGTCATTCCGTTTGGCACCGACTTTTTGACGAGATGTTTCTTGATACCATCGTATGCGTGATTGTACATGTCTAAATAGATACCTTCATCTGTTTGTAAGTATTGCTTTAGTAAGTACTCGTAGTAAGAATCACCACGAGAACCCAATCTGATCAACTTCTTGCTAAACTTACCCGAGTGTTGATTGACATAGACTGGAGCTAAACCGTCGTATTCAGGATTATAGACACCTGGACTTGAGAATTGATTAGAATCTAAGATGGCCATGACCTTCTCAGCAGCATCCCAGAAGTAAGCCTCACCAGTTAAGTTTGAAAGGTACTTGAATTCCAATTGTAGAGTTGCGATTTCGGAAGTGGACGCACCTAATGGAGGATAACCCTGAGCACCGCCCTTTTCCTTGTGTAAATTGAGTTCCATGACCGGGATACCTGAAGGATTATCGAAAGCGGTGATCAACTTGTTACCCAATACCACGGCCTTTTCAAGGTATGTTGTGTCGTCATCTGCGGATAAATAGTGAGCCGAGAGGAACCCACCTAACATTCTGATGGTTGTTTCGAAGACATTGACGTCGGAGTTGATGTCGTAATCCAATTCGTTGTCGACCCAAGCCTTTGCGTCTTCTAATTCGTCCTTACAGTCCATCAACATGAGAGTGTCTAGTGAGTCGACAATGATCCAACCCAATGGTTTCTGACCAATGTTCTTACCTGTTTGTTTGACTGGGGAGTACACGTCGGTACCCCATCCGTGTTTGACGTAATCGTGCCAACTCTCCAGGAAGGCATCTTTCACTTTCAATTTGCGATCTTCCCAAGTTTTAGGGCTGTAATCTGTTGGGGACCTGATGCCATCGCCGCCCATCCCGAGGAGGGAGAAGAGCGGATTGATCATCCAGAAGATGGCGATGTATAGAGCAGAGACGATGTAGAGCATCTTCTTGTATCTGGAGAAAAAACTGCGAATCTGACGGATGTATTTCGATTGTGTGTAGTTGTTGGAAATGGCTTTGTCTTTGTAGGAGTAGAACTGGGGGAGGCCGTTCGAGTACTTAGGCTTTGTCTTGGAGTTGCCCTTAGGACGGAAGGAGGACATGGCTGATGGGGGGTCGGGGTGCCAACAGGCGTGTGTGGTCTGTGGGGGAAGCCAGAAGCCAGGGAAGCCAGTCGGAAATATCGTCCAGAGAGGTGAATCTCAGCCAATACGTGTCTTGATCCTTGCCGAATCGGGACGGGCGCCCCGCCTCCCCCGCGTCGATCGACGCCCGGCAGGTAAAATTTTTCAGTCAGTCGGAAAAAGTGTGGCGGGCGATTAGAGCTGATAGCTGGGACCTCAGCAAATTGCAGACATGAACATATGACTCAGGACAGACAAGACCACCGTTTCTCCTGATCTCTCTGCACAACCACCCCGGCACCCCCGACAACACCACCTGCAGAGACACAGCGATGCCTGCCATGCTCCCTTCACAGTCCATCGGGGCTCCGATCCCGAACAACACAGAACACGCCGTCTCCGTCACCTTGCCTACCTGGGAAGCTACCGTCGGCTATGAGGAGGGTGAGTCCTGGGTCGTCAACAAGATGCACTCGGGCTACCCCCGTTTCTTCATCCACAACGACATCCAGCAGTTGTCCAAGTTGATCGAGTCCTCCTACGCCAGAGACGACGAGAAATGCTTCATATTCCCAACCTACAACATCGCTAAACGTTGTAGAGCTTTTATCAAAGACAAAGCGTCAACTTTAAATCCACCTCAACATCCGGCCGTGAGAATCCTACAATTGTCCACACCAGCCCCAAAGAATGCAGAAGAAGAATCATACAAAATAGAAGCAAACATAGCCATTGTCTTCTTCCCATCCAACTTGTACTCCCTAGTCAAACAATACTGGCAACATACCGGTGAAGGTATTTCTTCAAGAATGGCAGAGTATGTGCTCAACGAAATGAAGGAAAAGCTTTCTGCAGACGCTGACGAAAAGAGAAAGTCCGACTCCTCCAAGGGTTCAAACTCCCCAAGGCCTTCCAGATCGTCAAGATCTTCCAGATCTTCATCTTTAAATGCTGCCAACGCCAACAAACAAGAAAGTGCTACATTCATCGAAGAAAGATTCGGTCGTAACTTGGATTTGAGATACGCTAAAGAAGCAAAGAAAATCTTACTCGAAAGACTGACTTCCGATTGTGATCCTTCGTACACAGATAAAGAAAACACATACCTCTATCCTTCCGGTATGGCAGCTATATTTAATGCCCATCGTGCAGTATTGGGATGCTCAACTCCAGAAGACGCAAAGACTTTGAAATCCGTCTGTTTCGGTTTCCCATACGTTGACACATTAAACATCTTAAGAAAATGGGGTGCAGGTGTCCATTTCTACGGGTTCGGTGATGACGAATCTTTAGACGATTTAGAGTTACGTTTGGAGTCTGGTGAAAAAATCTTATCGTTATTCTGTGAATTCCCATCAAATCCATTATTGAAAACTCCAGATATAATCCGAATCAAATACTTGAGTGAAAAATTCGGTTTCTACATCGTCGTCGACGATACCGTTGGTAACTCGTCAAACATAAACATCATCCCATACTGTGACATAGTTGTTTCTTCATTAACAAAGATTTTCTCCGGTGATTCCAATGTCATGGCAGGTAGTTTGATATTGAACAAAAAGAGCAAATACTACACTCAATTGAAACAGTTCATGGATGACGATTATGAAGACTTCTTCTGGGATCAAGATGCCATCTATTTAGAACGTAATTCAAGAGATTTCAAAGAACGTTCAAAGATCATGAACTATAATGCCGAAGAAGTTTTGAAATTATTCCAATCATCCCCATTAATCTCCCAAATCTTCTATCCTTCAGTTACATCTGAAGAAAGTAAATCTCATTATGATGCCGTTAAACGTGAAAATGGTGGTTATGGTGCTCTTATGTCAATTGTCTTCAAAGAAGAAGCAGATGCTGTTTGTTTCTTCAACACTATCAAATTATCAAAAGGTCCTTCTTTAGGTACCAACTTTACACTTGTTTGTCCATATGCCATCTTAGCACATTTCAGAGAATTAGACGAAGTTGCAAAATGGGGAGTTGATCCAAATCTTGTGAGATTAAGTATCGGTATGGAGAAAACCCCTGAATTACTCAGTGCTTTAAAGGAAGCGTTAGATGCAGCCCAAGAACAACATCTTGTATAAAAATAAAACAAATAGTTACGTTATGCATTCATACAATCTATGTAATTAAATTTTA
>JAJMLU010000170.1:26847-53038 GCA_030569835.1 Pichia sp. NRRL Y-27261
TACCTCTGTACATTCTGGTAAATTTAATCCACATGTAGTTTTTAGAGTCATAGAATCTTTATTTTTGTTTAAATAATAAATAGTAATAAATAATAAAATATATAGGATGAGTCAATCAGTTGGTTCATTCATGTATATTTGTGTATTGATGTAAAATGGAAAACAAATGTCATTAATTTAAGAAGAAATCATAATCATTGGCAAATCTATTTTAATTCAACTTCACCACTAGCGAATCTTGGGTTTCTTGGATCGTTAATGTATTCGTCAGTGTTGGCAAGAGCAGATGCAGCCTTGGAGATTAAGACAGTGGTGACACCGACTATAGGAATATCAAATGTGTGGATGGAGGGAGGAAAATTAGTTATGTTAGTACTTTGTTCTCTTGCGTGTGATTGTTTATTGATACAGAATCTCATTTAAATCTTCAATTGTCATGCCGATTCAGACTGGAGCGTCCTGATGGACACTCCGATCGAACAGTCGTCGTCACTAGTTGTCAATAGAATCATTCAATAGTGGACTTGTGTATATCAATTTCTTAGTCTATGTGCTTAATACTTACAACCAACGAAGAATGGCCAGTAGTACTTGACGAGTGGGAACTTGTATGCTTTAACACCCATGAATTGCATTGTGATGGATTATATACTTTTTTTGTTGAACGAGAGAGACTTCTGATATACCCAGTGCACGAGCACGACACCGTCAAGGACCACCATTATCACCATCCCTTGCCTTCAACCTCCACTGGCAACACAGTGCAAACGCACCGTGAGTGCAAGACACCTCACCGCTTCCCGGCGCGCTGCCTCTCCATTGGGCCTTTCGCAGGGAGGGGGCTGCGTAACCATTGGGGTGTGCACGGGTGTGTCTGCCGCCACTCGCGGGCGTCCCGATCGGGCAATTCCGAGGCCGTTACCCATTTACAGTTTACAGTGTTCTTAGAATATGGTTCTGAGCATCTCTGCCGTTTATATAGTTATGTAAGTGTATTTATATAGAATCTCGTCATTATGTTTTTGGTCTTTTATTTAGTATATCATAAACTCATCAGTGTCGTCAATAAGAGGTTCCATTAGGATCTTGTCAATGTCCAAAGTAAATTCAGCACCGGCGTTGGCCGCATTGACAGTCGTGGTAGCAGTATTACCGACACCATATGACGTTGTATCAAACATCATCGCGTCTTCATCAATCATCGGATCTCCACCGTTGAATGCATTGAAGTCCATCAGCGTGCCTCTACCGAAAAATTCAGCACTATGTTGCGAATTCTTGCTTTCTGATCTTTTCATTCCAGACACAACAGTCGCATCGTTGTTGATAGCAGTTGTATTTGTCTCATGGGAAAGCGCATTGACTGATTTCAAGATCGACATGTTGCTCAAATTGTTACTACTGTTTCTATCCTTCTTCAACAAGATCGGATTCACAATAGGCGTCGGATCAAGCAACAGTTCTGCATCAATCATTTGTAGCAATTCATCATCATCGTCATTGTTGACTGTATTCGTTGTGGTCGTCAAATTCTTATTATTCGTATCAAGCTTGATTCTATTCGCCTTGGCTTTGGCATTGCGTAACATGTTGTTCTTCATTTCCGTCATAGCTGCATCGGTCATAGTGTTAATACCACAGATATTTTCATTCATGGATGCATTAGCAACAGGCTTGGATACAGACGTGGTATTGGAATTACTAGCATTGTTCAATCCGTTCAATATAGTATTCAAACTTGCCTTGTCATCCTTACTCGTGCTCGTCTTCGTACTTTCATTCTTCAAAATGTTCGTTAGTGTTCTTTTATCATCATCCTTCAACTTCTTCATGATCTCCTCCCTCTTTAAGATCGCCGTCAAGGTATTCAATCCACTGAGATTGGACATGTTGTTCACAGTGTTAATCGATGTATTGTTCAGTCCACCTAACCCTAAAAGGTTGACACCACCATGCGATAAGGCTTGAGCGATAGTAGCAGCAATGGATAACGTCTGGCTTTCGAAACAAACACACTTTTGGCCAACTTCACAAACACCACAAGAATGGTATTCCTTTTTGACAGTTATATTTTTCTTAGCGTCTGTTTCTGTTTTAACAACAATAGCGGTTGATGGAGTTGGTGTGGAATGCGTGTTTGAAGATTCTGTCTTGATCGGCGTCTTCACCTTAGCCTTTGGTTTAGCCTTTGGCTTATCTGTTGTTTTCTTTGCCTTCGACTTGGCTGATGATGTTGGTGTAGTTGGTAAAGGATCGATATCCATTTCTGAAGAAACCATGCTTGGTCTAACACTATTTGAAGATAAAACATCTGGACTGGTACTTGAAATCTTTTGACGCTTGGCTTCTAAATTATAGGAGAGATTGACTGGATCAATGGTATTAGCATTTGATTTCATTGCGTTGGTATCAAAAAGATCTGGTAGTATTTCATCTTGGTTTTCTTTCTTCACTTGAATCGTGTTGGCTTCTGGTTGTGGGACATCATTGAACATCTCAACATCAACATCCATCTCATCTTCCTTCTTCACAGTTATTGGTTTAGAAGCAGGAGCGGTGTTCTTGAGTTCGGATTTCACAGAAGAATTCTTTCTGCTTAGTGGTTGTGACTTCACATCCTTAGGTTTACCATCACGTAATGCCGAATTCTCTTCTTTCTTCTTAACGAGTTTCAAATTTTGAATTTCTTTATTAAGTTTCAGTAAAATCTTTTTCAAATTGTCATTCTCACGAGTAACATGTTGTAATTGAACTTCCAGTTCACCTTGATCATTAGTATACAAGTTGATATTCGAATGGATCTGTGCATTGATAGAAACCTTACCAGTAGAAGGCTCCAAATAAACACTTCTAATTCCAGGAGCTATGCATTTCGTGCAACCAGCGCACTCCTTCACGTTGCTCTCTGAAGATTTTGCTTTATTGTTATTATTTGGATTCGATACTACCGATTTCTTACCAGGTGTAGTCTCATTCGTTGATGCTTTAGACAATTTTGAAGATGAAGAAGACGTGGATAAATTCGATGTGTTAGGTGATGGGGTGTTCGAATTCAAATCGATTTGATTTGCTAATGGAGATGATGCTTTCTTAGTAGATGCCATAGTCTTAGATACTGATGCCATACTTGATGCCTTTGGAGAGGTCGATCCGTTGAATTTCATATCCATATTAGTGGATGGAACCCTTGAAATTGGTTTCTTTTCTTTCTTCTTCGCAGCTTTCTTAGTCTTTGGACGTGGAGGCAAAACCCAGTTTTTAGATGTCGTTAACGTTATCGAACTGTCCGATGATTTCATTTGGTCTTTCGATGGATGCAAATTACTTGGTCTGGCAACTAAAGTTGCCTTCGTACGACTCTTTGGAGCCAGCGGTTGGATAGGTCTTGGTTTGATGGCGATTGGGTGGAAATACACTCCCGCATTTGGATTTGGAGCTATGGCGGTCGGAGCCGGAGCAAGTGGTTTTGCAGATGGAGATGATGCAGATGTTGCTGTTTTGGCTGTAGGTACAGACGATGTTCGTTGCATTGCTTGGTATGGACTAACACCCAATTTTGCACTTGACGAACGTGACATGTCCGACGAAGCTGATGGTGTCGATGGTGCGGTTGCCGATGGTGCCGTCTTATTCTTTATCTGTATCCCTTGTGGCTTTGGAGCATTTAAACCTGTGTTTGTGGAAACTGGAGATTGCGTTTGTGAGACGGCATCGGGAGAAATCTTTGGTTTCGTCACTTTAGGAGTCTTATTATCATTTGCGGGTGTGCTTAATAGAATCGTGCCATCCGGTGTATTTATGTGTTTTGGCATTATCGTAGGCTGTGATTGTGGTTTCGTTATTGGCTTAGCTTGCACTGTAGATGCTGATGGATTCGTTGTTGCTGTTGCTGGTGTAGTTGTCGTTGCATTTTCTATTGGTTTTCCTATATTAGCTGAACTAGTTTGACTTGTTGTACTAGATGGAATGTTATTTGCTGCCTTTGCAGAAACGGTTCCTGAGACGGTGCTCAAAGTTTTGTTTATTGTAGATGTGGGACCTCCATTTTGAGGTATTATTGCAACTTTCGGCTGTATTGGCGTCGTTGTGTCAGATACGGATGTTTGTTTGGATCCCGTCGGTATATTCGTTTGTGATTGTTCGATATGAGGTTTTAGCACTTGACAGCTTGATTTATCCTCAAGCTGGCAATTTTCCATTGTTCTTGGTGTATTTCATACAAGCATATATTCAAATATGTCGTAATGTGTGTAGTTGTAGGATATCTCTAAGAGAAGAGCACACGGGACGGAAATTTAGTTGCTGCTTCCGGTATAAATATGTGGGGAATGACCTTGCAAAACAGGGGTGTAGATCGGGATGTGCCGTAGATAAGCCTGTGAATCTCCGTGGGTGAGGGACTCTGGGATGCAGTGGAGTGGAAGACGACGGTGGCCGGGGTCTGGATGGTGATAGAGAAAGGCTTCCAGGGTTCCGGTGCAAGGCTAAGTTAGTGTGGTTCCAGAGACCGAAGTAAAGTTCTACGATATCGAGTCTGATCATCAATTAGAGTCGAGAGAAAGCGTTAGCGGTGAGCTCATTAGGGCATTAGCAGAGTGAGTGACTTCGATCGTCGGAACCGGGAGTCCTCAAATGCGACAGTGAGATGTGTCGTGGTGCGACGGGGGTGGGTGTCGCATGTCAAAAGCTGGATCAGCTTCCGCATCAGGAACACTGTGGGGTTTTCGGTTTTCCATTTTCGCATTTCTTTTGTTTTTGCTGTTGCCGTTTCGCCCTTTGTTGTGTTTCGTGTTGTTGTTACTTCGTGTCTGATCCAGGTGGCTCTGACACTGCTGCTAGCACATGTTTGCTCTGGCCACACATCTCTTCCCCAGACACTCACAAGCGCCACACTTACTCAAGTACTTTTTAAGAACAGTATCCCCCCACTCACAACCTCATACCCGTTTAAATATCGTCAGTCCTGTCAATATCTTTAGAACACGTACGATGAGCTCAGAAAGTGGAAGTGATTATTTCAGTTCTGACGAAGAACTCGTTGTCACCAAGAAGGCAAAGACATCTAAGTCTGCTGCTAAGGAAAAGGCTCCAGCCAAGCCAAAGGCAACAAAGACTAAGGCGTCCAAATCTAATGCATCAGATCAATATCAGAAATTATCCCAATTAGAACATATCTTGAAGAGACCAGATACTTATGTCGGTTCCATTGAAAAGCACGAAGCAGAACAGTGGATCTACAACGATGAAACCAAATGCATGGAAAAGAAAACAGTTACAATCGTTCCAGGTTTATTCAAGATATTCGATGAAATCTTAGTCAATGCAGCTGATAATAAAATCAGAGATCCAACAATGAAAAAAATTGATGTTGTTATCAACGCCGAAGAAAATGTCATTTCTGTGAAAAATGACGGTAAAGGTATCCCAATCGAAATCCACGACAAGGAAAAGATCTATATTCCGGAATTGATCTTTGGTAACCTTTTAACTTCCTCCAATTACGATGATGACGAAAAGAAAGTTACCGGTGGTAGAAACGGTTATGGTGCTAAGTTATGTAATATCTTTTCAACTGAATTTACTGTCCACACCGCCGATAAGACCAATGGTAAGGAATACACTCAAACTTGGAAGAACAACATGTCCGAGATCGGTACTCCAAAGATCGTTCCATTCAAAAACAAGACAGAATTCACTGAAATCACCTTCAAACCAGACTTATCAAAATTCGGTATGGAAAAATTAGATGATAACATTTTGGGTGTCTTCAAAAGAAGAGTTTTTGATGTTTGTGGTTCTGTTAGAGGTATCAGGGTTACACTTAATGGTGAACCATTAAAGATCAACAATTTTAAGCAATATGTTGAACTATATGTCAAGGCAATTGAAAAGGCACAAGAAGAAAACCCACATGTTCCAGTCCACATCAAAACTGAAAATGAAGGCGAAGGCGAAGACGGCACACCTGTACCAGCTGAATCTGAAAATGGTAGTGTTGCTCCAGAACCATCCTCAACTGAAAAATTACCAACTATTATCCACGAAATCATCAACGATAGATGGGAAATTGCATTCTGTATTTCAGATGGTTCTTTTAACCAAGTCTCTTTCGTTAACTCCATTGCTACTACCGTTGGTGGTACCCATGTTGATTTTGTTACTAACATGTTGGTCGGTAAGATCACCGAACAAATCAGAAAGAAGAACAAGAAGGCAATCATTAAACCTTTCCAAATCAAGAGTAAGATGTTCTTATTCATTAACTGTTTGATTGAAAACCCAGCTTTCACCTCCCAAACCAAGGAAAATTTAACTACTCAACCATCAAAGTTCGGGGGTAAGAAATTGGAGTTACCTGAAAAATTTGTCAAGAAAATTCTTGCATGTGGTATTTTAGATGAAGTTTTAGATATTGCTCAAGCTAATGCAGATAAAGCTTTGAAGAAGAATGATGGTACCAGAAAGAGTAGAATCACAGGCTATCCTAAATTAGAAGATGCCAACAAGGCCGGTACCAAAGAAGGTTATAAATGTACGTTGATTTTAACCGAAGGTGATTCTGCTAAGTCATTAGCCGTTGCTGGTTTAGCCGTTGTTGGTAGAAATTACTATGGTTGTTTCCCATTAAGAGGTAAATTGTTGAATGTGAGAGAAGCAAGTACTGATCAAATCATGAAGAGTGGTGCCATTCAAGCCATTAAACAAATTATCGGTTTGCAACACAAGAAACATTATTCCCCTGAAGATATTAAGAATTTAAGATACGGTAGAATTATGATCATGGCGGATCAAGATCACGATGGTTCCCATATCAAAGGTTTGATTATCAACTTCTTGGAAACTTCATTCCCTGGTTTATTAGAAATTCCTAATTTCTTAATTGAATTCATTACTCCAATTGTCAAAATTACCTTTATGAGTGGTCCAAACAAAAAGAAGTCCATTGCATTTTATTCCATGCCAGAATATGAAGAATGGAGAGAAACTGTAGGTACTACATGTTCTTACAAGCAAAAGTACTACAAGGGTTTGGGTACTTCTTCAGCTTCTGAAATGAGAGAATATTTTGGCCAATTAGATAAACATTTGAAGAGATTCGATGCTTTGAAGGATGAAGATAGATTCTCAATTGATTTAGCCTTCTCTAAAAAGAAGGCAGATGATCGTAAAGAATGGTTAAGAACTTTCCAACCTGGTACCTATTTGGATCCAACATTGACTGATATCCCAATTACTGAATTCATCAATAAGGAATTGATTTTATTCTCAATGGCCGATAACGCTAGATCTATTCCTTCTGTTATGGATGGTTTCAAGCCTGTCCAAAGAAAGATTCTTTATGCTTGTTACAAACGTAACTTGAAGGATGAAATCAAGGTTTCTCAATTAGAAGGTTATATTTCTGAACATACAGGTTATCATCATGGTGATGCATCATTGATGCAGTCTATTATTGGTTTAGCTCAAGATTTCGTTGGTTCTAACAATTTGAATATCTTAATACCACATGGTGGTTTTGGTTCTAGAGCAGCAGGTGGTAAAGATGCGGCAGCAGCAAGATATATTTTCACCGAATTATCTCATATAACCAAAAAGGTTTTCAACCCATTAGATAATCCATTGTTGAAATACTTACAAGATGATGAACAAACAGTCGAACCAGAATGGTATACCCCAGTCTTACCAATGTTATTAGTTAATGGTTGTGAAGGTATTGGTTCCGGTTGGAGTACAAGTATTCCACCATTCAACCCAATTGATATTATTGAAAACCTTCGATTATTAATGAATGGCGAGGAAATGAAAGAAATGTTACCATGGTTCAAGGGCTGGGAAGGTACTATTTCTAGAGATGAAGGTAAAGATAGATGGAAGCTCGAAGGTACGGTTGAAGAAGTTGATGATAATACTATTGAAATCACCGAATTACCAGCTAGAATGTGGACTATTACTATGAAGGAATTCTTATTAAATGGTTTAGCAGGTTCTGATAAACAAAAGCCTTGGATTAAGGATATGGAAGAAGAACACGGTGTTGGTGTTAAGTTTATTGTTAAATTATCTGATGAAGAAATGGAAAAGAGTAGAAGAATGGGTTTCTTAGAAAGATTCAAATTAACTACCACTATCAGTAGTACTAATATGGTTGCATTCGATCCAAATGGTAAGATTAAGAGATATCCAAATGTTAACGAAATGATTAAAGATTACTACTACATCCGTTTAGATTATTATCAAAAGAGAAAGGATTACATGGTCAAGGAATATTCTAATCAATTGGAAAAGATCTCCTCTCAAGCCAAGTTTGTCAAGATGATCATCGACCGTGCTTTAGTTGTTGGTAACAAACAAAAGAAGTTATTAATTGAAGAATTAAGAAACTTGGATTTCCCAGGTTTTGATAAACAAAATGAACCAATTCAAATGAAATACAACACCGTTAAAGATGAAGATGATAGTAGTGATGAAGAAGTTGATGCACATGAAAATGGATCTGCTGATGCTACTGTTACCGAAGAAACAGGTTTGGTTGTTATGAACAAGAAGAATAGTTCTCAATTATACGATTATTTACTTGGTATGCCAATTTGGTCTTTGACAAAAGAAAGATATGAAGCTTTATTGAAAATCAAGGGTGAAAAGGAAGAATTGTTGAACACATTATTACAAAAGTCACCAAAGGATCTTTGGAATGAAGATATTGAAGAATTCTTAGTCGGTTGGGCCAAATTCTTGAAAGATGATGAAGAAAACAAACGGAATTTAGTAACTGCTGATGGTGCCCAAAATGGTACAAAGAAGAGACGTAGAGCACCTGCTAAGAAGAAGACCGAAACCAAGCCAAAGACTGAACCAAAGGCTGAACCAAAGACTGAACCAAAGAAACCTGCTGTTAAGAAAGAGAAGAAGGATACACCAGAACCAAAGGCCAAGAAGGCACGCTCATCTACACCAAGCACAGCCCCTGCTAAGAGTAAGAAGGAAAAGGAAGATGAAGCTTTGAAACAGGAAGTTGACGATTTGAACGATTTTGATTCCATCTTTAACCAATTTTCCAAGAGTTCTGCAGCATTCAAGGAAACTAAGGAAAGTACACCACCAAGTTCTACCGCATCCAATGTTAGCTCAAGCTCCAAAACGACAACCCCAGCTAGGAGATCCGCTCCAAAGGTCACCAAAAAGAAAGCTCAAGTTATCTTAAGTGATGATGATATGAATTCAAGCAGTGATAACTTCAGTGAAGATGATGATATTGTTGTTGAAGCCCCAGTCAAGAAAACCACAAGACCAGCTAGAGCTTCAAGAGCTAAGGCACCAGTTAAAACTTACACATTAGATAGTGATGATGCTGACGATGATGACGACGTCAGCATGGGTGAATATATCTCCGACGATGACGATTATTCTGATGCTTAATAAGTTTATACTATATTTGTTTTATTAGAATGTTATATGTATTTATTTTGATTAATTTAAATTTGAATTGTAATCTATATTTGTTTCTCCTAAAGGCAAAGTGAAATTTATTCGTTCTCCGTTCCATCTATTCGTCAAATTGGTAATATGTGGAATGTGGCGCACGCACACTGACCTTAAATATATATGTGGCGCAGCTGGCAAAATTTCGACTAGCACTATGAATCTCGATCGTAGTCATTTTACTGGCATCCGCCAAATTTGTCACTGGGTTCGTTCACTTTTAACGAGAAGTTTCTAATGAACATCAATATATAACTTTCTGATCCATCAAAATCAACATTTTTTGGATGGCGGAAATCAATGCCGGTGATCTTTGTTATCATAAGCACGTGATTGACACCAACGATGGCATTATTATTTACAGTCATCGTTGCATGAAAGAATACAACGAAATAACACGAAAGGACGGGTCTAGATTCTTTAAGTATGCCATAAGCGCAGTTATTTGGGATGAAATCGAATCGGCTATTTACATTCCGCAACTTGACAATTTTATAGTAAGAGTCGCAGGTGAAGATCCAGATTTATCCAGCCAGTTTATGTTGTATGCAAGAAATGGTAAAAAACTCTATACAATTTCTTCTTCTACTGAACTTCCAACCGCCTCTACATATTTGGCTTACATTGTTATAGATAAAGAACTTATAGTACTTTTCACGGGCTCTAATGGTTTGATTACTTATGTTTCTCTAAAGTCCTTCCATCTATACGGTTCAGATACTCTCAAGACTTACGGTCTTAACATTTTCCAATTTGATGAACGAGATGAAACAATGATGCAGTTTAAAGTTGTTATAGACACCGACAAAAACACAGTGGACGTGGTGCGATGTGACAGATGGCCTTCCAAATCAGAGAAGTTTCAATACAACAAAACCATGGCATCTTCGGACGACTACCTAGTCTTTTTCTGTGTGTCTGGTCTACTGGTTGTTGATGCAGACGGAGAAGAGTACACCCTCGAGCTGGACTCAGCGGCGTCTACCTGCAATTTCATGTCGGACAACGAGCTTTTCATCACGACGGACAGCTACGAACTATACACGTTCCAGATTAATGGACGCATCTTGAAGAAACTGCCATCCGATTCGTTATCGATAAACATCACGTGTTCCTAAGCAATGGCCATTCAGGGTTCTATATCCTGGATAGAGAGGATCCATCCCGAGTTCTGTATTTCAGAGGTGGATTGTTCAAGGATAAAGAAATCAATCTTTTTGCAGGGGTGTCACACGCGTACCGAAATGAATACAATGATGAAATTCTCTCGTTCACAGACGGATACAACTCTGTACTGTCATTACCTAAAATATGGACATTTGATTTTGAACTTAAAGGCATGGATTTCTCTGAAATGAGGGGTGCATTGGTTGCAGTACACCCAACAAAGAAGCTTTTCATCACCAAGTATGAATCAAAGTATTACATCAATGATAAAACAGAGTGTCATGCATTGGATGGTGCCCAATACATATATTTCGATAAATCAGCTGACACAGGCTGTACTATTATCGATAATAATGTATACCAATTTGAATATACTTTTGAAGAGGGAAACGAATCCGAATCGGTTTTAACAATTAAAACAACTGAAAATATCAGTGCATCATTTTTTTCAATATCGCAACGAGGAACCATTGCAACATATAAGGATGAAATTGTTAGAATATATCCACATAATCGTTCATATAAAATAGACATCGACTTTGTACCAACTAAGATGACCACGTTTGCGGAGCCTGGCTCACATGCAGTTTTCCTTTTCAATGGTGCACGTATTGTTGCTTACAGATGTTATATCAATGGGAAACATGACTTGATAGCTGATTTCAAATGGGAAATTGATGATCCTGTTGTTAACATCCATTATGATTATATTTCTTATGATAATATTATTTATCTCTATACTGTTGCTAATAAATTGTACAAATTTCATAAGGGAAAAACCAGATTTATTACACAAGATGCATATTTGAAGATAGTAAAGACTATTTACAAGCCAATGATCGATAATGGCGTTACGACTAAATTTAAGCATGATAGTATTATAGCAATATCCAACTCGAACAATTCAATCATATCTGTCAACTATAACAACCTGGGGGTGAATAAAATTATTGGTAAATTATCTAAGAAATATTCCCAGTTATCCAAGGAATTAAAATTGAAATATGCCTTACGTCAATACCGTAAAGGCAAATACGATAAATTGCCTATGAGTGGAGTCACTAAAAGATCTTTAAAACGGGATGATTCTACCATGATTATACAAACTACCAAGGGAATCTATCTTATTTCTCATTCCGATAATACCATTCTTGCATCGTTAATTATTTTCAATATCAGAGATATCAAAATCGACCCATATGATAGTGAGATAATAATAAGTGCCGAAGTCAACGGTGGTTCATCTGCACTGCTGTATGTCGGGTACGATGCTGATACCAAAACCTTGGAAGTTAGAGAAAAAGTTTTGAGCAACAACGGCTTTAGGTTGATAGAGGCAAAGACTGGTATTGTGTTTTGTGATGACAATTCCATTTTTGACTATAAAATAGGAGAGTGGGATGAAGAGCGTATACCCACCAATATTGTGGTCTCTGATTGTTCACAAGTGGATTACTTTTCACATTTTCGAAGATACTTTTTTTCTTCTGAGAAACATGGCGTGATAACCACCGATAATTCATTTCATAATAAGAAAAAATACAGAAACGTACTATCTTATCATTATTATGATGATAAACATTTAATATTCAACACTTGCGATGGATTGAAATTGTGTTCCGTGACCCCCGAGAAATATGAGTTCGCAAAGATTAACCAAAAAGTTCGAGGCAATATCTGTTGGCTTGATACTTCTTTAATAACAATATGCAAAGATAAATATCCAGAAATTAACCGCACCGGTTTGCTTTGTGGGTGTATCAGAGATAACTATGATTACTCTCGTTGTTCTGTCCATCCTACTAAAGATCAAACAACACTTGAGCTAGTAAACGACTTTGAAAAGGTTGAAGTTGGGTACGAACAGTATGATTATACTATTTTTCATTGAAATATCATGGCAATTAGTTGAAGAGGAACGTAATTTTATAAACAGCTGTATAGATTATATTATTTTGTATTGATATGCAATTGTAATTAGTCAAGGATTAAGGCACCAAGTTGAAACTGAATTAACCTCGCTGTGGCGCATGCCAGTTGAACTTTGAACTTAATGATGAAGTGGCGCTGCTATTAAAATTTTCAGTTCCTCAGGCTTTTGGCGTCGGCGGTCGGCGCTGACTTAATCATAAGCACCGTCCTTGGTCTTGTCAGGCTCATAGTGACGGGTTCTCCAGTCATCGCCAAATACAAATCCTTTGAATTACCAACGTCTAAAGTTTCATGTCTAATAAATCCGACCTTTGTTCATACGATCTTTGTTGTGAAAAGCATGTGATTAACACCAATGACGGTTTCATTTTTTTCACTTCCGAATGCATGATAGAATACAAAGAAATCACACGACAGGATGGGTCTAAGTTCTTTAAATTTATTAAAACATTATCATTGAGTAATGAATCAGTTGTTTACATTCCACAGATTGACAATATTGTTAGAATGAAGATAGGTGAAAACCCATATTATCCTAAGGTCTTCACGCTATATGGAAGAGACGGCAAAGAACTCTATACAATGTCTTCTTCTGCCGAACGTCCAACCGCCTCTGCATATCTCGTTCACGCTATCGTAAACAAACTGCTTATAGCTTTTTTCACGGGCTCTAATGGCTTAATTACCTTTGCCCCTCTCAAAGTATTCACCACAGTCAATCCTACTTTTCTCAAGAGTAATGGTCATCACATTTTCCTGTTTAATGAACAAGATGTTCTAATAAAACAGTTTAAAGTTGTTATAGACACCGACAAAAATACAGTAGGGGTGGTGCAATGTAATAAATGGTCTGCGATATTTGAGGAAGCTGGGGATTACAAAGTTATGACATGTTCGGATGACATCGTCGTCCTGTTCTCACTCTCTGGTCTACTGATTGTTCATGCAAATGGACAACAATATTCCCTCGAGCTGGGATCACCAGCGTCTACCTGCGATTTCATGACGGACAACGAGCTTTTAATCACGACGGATAACTACGAACTATATACGTTCCAAATCAATGAACCAATCTTGAAGAAACTGCCATGCGATCCGTTATCGATTATGGTCAAGGATGTGTTTTTCACCAAACATCACGTGCTCTTAACCAATAAGTATTCAGGATTCTACATCCTGGATAGAGAGGATCCATCCCAGGTTCTTTATTTGAAAGATACAGGGATTAAAGATAAAGAAATCAATCTTTTTGCATGTGTATCACATGCTTACCAAAATGAATATAAAGATGAAATTCTCTCTCTTACAGACGGATACAATTCTGTGTTGGGATTGCACAAATTTCAAACAGTTGATTTTGAACTAGAAGGCATGGATTTTTCCGAAATGAAGGGTGCATTGATTGCAGTACACCCAACAAAGAAGCTTTTTATCACCAAGCATGAATCAAGATATTACATCAATGATAAAAAAGTGTGTCCGGCATTGGATGGAGCACAATTCATTAAATTTTACAGCAAGACTGCTAGATGCATTATTGATAACAAAGTACGTCTATTTGAATGCACGTTTAAGGAGGGGAATGAGTCTGAAGCCATTATAACACTCACGAACTACACCAAAGCATCACTTTTTTCAATAGCTCAAAATGGAAGTATTGTAACATATACGAATGGAATTGTTAAGATATTTCCATCTAACCGTTCATATAAAATAGACATTGATTTTGTACCAACTAAGATGGCCGCGTTTGTGGAAACTAGTTCAAGTTCAGTTTTCTTCTTTGATGGTATGCGTATTGTTGGTTATGAATGTTATGCGGATGAAAAGATAAATTTGATTGCTGATTTCAAGTGGGACATCGATGATCCGATTGTAGACATCTATCACCACATTAAAGATAATATCATTTATCTCCACACCCTTTCTAAAAATTTTTACCAATTTCAGAAGGAAAAAACTATATTGCTTACACAAGATGCAGATTTCAAGATACTTAAGAAGACTCTTGAACCGCAAAATCAATATGACCGTGATCTCCGTGGAGGGATTCACCGTCTGATAGCGATTTCCAACTCGGACGATTCGATCATATCTGTCAATCATAACAACACGGGAGTGAACAAAATCATTGGTAAGTTATCTGAGAAATTTTCGAAGTTATCCTATGAATTAAAAATCAAGTATGCATTACAAAAGTATCAAAGAGGCGAATATGAAGAATTACCTATGATTGGAGTTAGTGAGAGATCTTTAAAATACCAAGATTCTACTATGATTATACAAACTACCAAGGGAATCTACCTTATTTCCCATCTTGATAATACCATTATTGCATCGTTACTTATTTCCGATATCAAAGATATCAAAATCGACCCATATAATGGTGATATAATGATAACTGCAGCTATCCCCGATGAAAAATCTGTTCTACTTTATGTCATTTATGATGCAGACAGCAAGATCTTTAAAGTTAAAGATAGAGTCATCAGCGGCAATCAGTTTAGGTTAATTGAACCTATAAATGGCTTGATATTTTGTGAAGATAATTCCATCTATAACTGCAGATCAGGAGTTTGGTATGATGCTGATCAATATGTTCCCTACGAGATTACAGTGAGTACTTGCTCAAAGGTAGATTACTTTCCCAAATTTAGGCAATATTTCTTTGTGTCTAGACTCGAAGGGGTTATGTCCTTAGATAGAAAAACAGGCAAAGTTAATCTTTACGAAGACGTAAAATCATACCATTATTATGACGATTTCAATTTAATATTCTGTACTTCAAAGGGATTGCAAGTGCATACGTTACATTCGACATATGACTTTAAAAAGTGGGATGATCATCCTTTACCCGGACTCATCTGGCTTGATACTTCTTTGATATCAATAGACCAAAATAAAAGTGCAGAAATAAGTAAGAAGGGTGCACTTTGTGGGGGTTTGGACCGTCATTATTACATTACTCTTAAATGTACCCCTAAGAAGGATGCACTTAAAACGACACTTCAACTGATGAAAGAAATTGAAGTTAAAGCCGGTTATTCTGATGAAATGATGGCAAATTTGAGGTTAATGGACAAGAGCTTCTATTAGTTTTGTAAAGCCTATGAAACATCTAAAACTGGAGTCAACTAAACTGAAAAATACTCAGAGAGATACTGAATATATGTTACACTTATACTGTTGTTTTATGAGATGCATTAGTTAAAGAACGAAGTTATGTAAATTTTATAAAGAAACAGTTAGATTATATTTCTTTACCCATAGCCCTTTGGGATAAAACGTAAAGATAACCTTGATCGACGATATTACCATTGTTATCGAGATAAGCCAAATCGAATTTCCCGATATCACTATCATAATCTAAATTACAACGTTTTGGATTTTCGAAATCTGTTGCGAATTTATTCATGAATTCCCCCCAATTATCGGCAATAACGAATTTCGTATCGAATTCACGGCCAAAGATGATCACTTGGCCGACCTTTCCGTCTGTATCTGGGTCGAGGTCGATTGCTATGTTATTACCGGCGTTATCTGTGACCAAAGGTATCCAGTTTGGATTTGCGTATTGTAATTTAATCATTTTAGGTGGATATGAGACTTGGTTTGGTAATTTTTTAATGTAATCCATTTTAGAGTGAGTTGACATATTTCTCATTAAATCTGGGTAATTTTTCAAGTCATTTTCGGAGATTCTATTTATGGATTCCACGATTTGAAAGTTTGGATCGTTATGTATGATCATATCTTCTTTCTTTTCTTCTTCCTTGGCTAACTCCTTTTCCTTTTCACGTTTTTCATCGATTTCCTTTGGAACGAATTTCGAGTTGGATTCTTTACGAGACACCTTTCTCCAGTAGTTTGTCATGACGACGACTTCGGCCAGGGAGAGCAATTGTAAACCGTAGATTAGGCCCAACTTTCTGGTGGCAGATGGTGGGACTTCTTGACCGTCGTGAGTTAGAAAGTATTGTATTACTGGGAATGGGAATTTTATACCTAGATGTTTCTGAGCCACGTTTAAATCTTTGATTGTGCATGGGTCGGACAATGAGTTCATCAGGTCTTCAGCGTCTGGCATATCGTCTAAATCTTCAATTTCATTATCATCGTAGGAACCGTAATTTTTCGGATTTAATTTGAAATAACTTTTCGGATCCTTCATATCTAAGTTTATGACGTCTTCGATGATATGCCAAGCATCGAGGACGAGTTGTGCCTGTTGTTTTTCATCTGTGGAATATGCGGTTTCGTCCAAGCCGTCTGTGTAGAGTGCATTGTCGGCAGCCATGTTGATTTCTTCAATTTGTGCATTAACGTCATCTTCATCAGTGGCTAGGGATTTCATCTGCTTTGAGGAGTGATAGCCTGCGTATCTGTCGTTGGACGTCAACGTGTAGACGAGCTCCTTCCACTTCTTGCCTATGAAGCCCATGATTCTTTTTTGGGTATGTGTGGTTGTCTCTGGAGAGAACTATGGCGAAAGAACGGGAACCAGGAACAAGGGTATATCAGCTGTTGGTGGCTGGTGATAATCGCCAGTGACCCTAAAGTGGAGAGAAAGCGGACAAAGATGGAAATTTCCAGACCGCGATTCCTGTTTCACAATGTGAGATTGGAGGGTATTGCAGCAAGTACTCTACTACGAGAAGTGGTTGTTTCGATAAGGGTTGTTTGTTTATATAAGTATGTAGTTAATTATTTAAGCAGTCGATCAGACGGGGAGCATGCAGTACGCTTCCGTCTATCAAGAAGGGGGAGAAATAAATGAATTGAACATGAATTTGTGTGAAATGAAGAATATATAGAGTTGTGGGTGGTCATATAATACATATGTGAATGTGTTGTTGAATCGAGGAGATTGAGATCATGATTAGATGGCTAATAAACCTAAGAAGGTAACAGCGGATAAACCGAGGACGATGTAACCGGTGGTGTAGACACCCTTCTTGTTAGCTTCGTGACCGGAATCCCAGACCAAATGTCTGATACCGTTCCAAGCGTGGAAAGCGAATGGGAAGGAGGCGACGGCCTTGAAGGCGTACTTGACGACGACAGGGAGGGAGGAGTAGAAGCTCATGAGGGAGGCGGTGTCGACTAAACCAAAGGCGTAGGAGCAGGTGACGGCGTAGAAACCGAAAGCTAAACCGACACCGGTGATTCTGTGCAAACCGGACAAGACCCAGGTCAATTGTGGTTGGTAGATGTCTAAATGTGGGGAGCAAGGTCTGTTCTTTCTTTGAGCAACGAGGATGGATTGTTCTTCAGGAGCTGTTGTTGTGACTGTGATGATGGATCTCATGTGGAGACTTGGTCTGACGATACCGCATCTGGCGGAGGCGGCGAGAGGGGAGAGGTTGGCTCTTGCTATTCTGGCGAACATTGTGCTGTTGTGTGTGTGATGGCGGGAATATACATCAAAGGAAGAAGAACCAACACAGACAAACTGGTAGAAAGAGCACAAGAGGTCTCTGTATGTACACTACGAACCCCAGCACCAGCGGCCACCTCCCACTGACCACTGGCAGCCCCCCAGCCAATCACCCGCGCGCCATTGCTAAAGCGTGGGGACGCCGGGGAGTGTCGGTTCCGTGCCCGGGACCCGGGAGTTGGGCGCTGCGGCTGTCGGAAGCGAGCGTGTTTTTTCCGACGTTTCTTCACTTACTTATTGCTTACTGTACATACATGGTTATTACATTACACCTAACACCACGTCTTGTAGACACGGAAGTACCACGGCTTGGACGCGAAGTACGCCTTCTCTTCGGCGATCTCCTGCTTGAGCAGGTCCATGTCCTCCACCCTCCGGCCAGAGTCTAAATCGATGTCCTTGGCCCGGATGAACAGCACCACACGGAACTTCTTCCACACGAGGAAGACGAGGAACAAGAATACGAGGAAAGCAGCGTTGATGTAGTTCTCGAAGAAGTTGTACGCGTCCGCCTTGTCCGTTGGGAAAAGAGAGTACCAGAACTCGGCAATCAACACAAGAATGTTCAACACAACACCCCAGTACGATCCGATCACTCCGGACATCGCAGTGAACGTCAATTCACTGGTGTCTCTACCCTGCACGTGCAACGCCCTTCTGAATCTGACGTGTGTCAGACAGATCGAGCCCCATGTGAAGATGGAAGAGAGACCAGAAATCGCCATCATCCACGTGAACGCAATGTCTTCCTTATCAGAGGCGGCCAAGTAACATAACAATCCGAAGAAGAGGGAGATACCAACACCGACAAGTGGTCTACCCTTTGTGTCGACGTAACCGAAGATCTTTGGCGCAAACCCTTGGTCCGCAAGAGAGGAGATCGTTCTACTTGCACCGTAGACGGCAGAATTGGCAACGGATAAAATGGCAATCAAAATAACCGCATTCATGACCGATGGTAAACCCTTGATACCTGCGTTTCTAATAGCAATGACGAATGGAGAAGAGGCGGCGTCTTCAGAGGAGTTACCCAATAGTCTGGAATCGTCGTATGGAACAAGCAGACCGACTAATGTCAAAGAAACCATGTAGAACAACGTAATTCTCCAGAAAACTTGTTTAGATGCACTTGGAAGAGTCTTTCTTGGGTTGGCTGTTTCCGCTGAAGTTAAACCGACAAGTTCAGTACCAGCGAAAGAGAAAGCAGCGGTGATGAAGACACCACAGAAACCTTTGAAACCGTGATGGAAAGCACCTGGGTTGTGCCAGTACATACCACCGATATAACCACCTTCTGGTCCACCACCACAATCGAGAACAATACCTAAGACGATAAAACCGAGAATGGCTAGCACTTTGATAGAAGAGAACACAAATTCCGCTTCACCGTAACCCTTCACACCAAAGATGTTAATCACAAGAATAGTGAAGTAGAAAATACTCACCCATGCAGCCGCATTGATGGTATCATTCCAGTATCCGATAGTGATGGATGCAGCCACTAATTCTAACGGTAAAAGAATAAGCCATTGTAAAACATAGTTCCACGCCATACAGAACCCCCAGATTGGGGAGATGAATCTGGAGTTTAAAATAAGGAAAGAACCAGCAACTGGATATGCAACGGCCAATTCACCTAATGCTTGAACGGTACAGAAGATCATCGTACCAACGAGGAAATAGTTAATAATCAAGGATGCTGGACCACCGGTTCTAAGAGCGGTACCACTACCAACGAACAAACCGGTACCGATGGCACTACCAATAGCGATCATTTGAACATGTCTGTTTTTCAAGTTTCTCTTTAATGGTGCTCTTTCGGCAATGATGTTAGCACGTTCTAAATCTGAAAGGTTAGGATCGATGTCACCAATATCCATTGGCTTGAATCCATCGACGAAATCTCTCCAGTAGCCCGTCTTTTCTGTATTTTCCGGGTCGTAGGGTGCACTCTTCAATTCTGATCCAACATTGCTGAGTTCTTCTTCATATGGGAAGTTTTTACTGTCTTCGGTTTCAACAGGGTTGAAAACAGATGCATCTGCTTCTTTGATTGCAGACATGGTTGCTGTTGTTGTTGCTGTAATCGAGGGCCTGTTATTACGCTAGGTAGAAGAGGAAGAAAGAGAAGGAAAAAGCTACAATCAGTCATGCCCCAGATATTTAACATGTCATCTCAAATTTTTATCACACAAAGTAAAATAAAATAAAGTGAAAAAAAGCAGTACCGCTATAAACTGAAAATTTGCAGGTCCTGTCACTATGACTCCCCTGATAAGAGTCAGAACGGCCAGGGCTGCATCTCTCTCCCTGCACTGGGCCTTTGCCCCGATGGCAACGGATGACGTCCCGCCAGTCTACAATACGACAGCTGCACACCCACTGCAACACCACACTGCGGTTAACGGAATGCAAACGCCAACAGCCCCCATACGGGGTGAAGGCGACGCATCGAAGACGTCAAAAAAATTTGACAGCAACTTTGACAGCAAAATGTGCCAAAATGCCCCACCCCGAACGCCCCAGCGAATGCCTCGTCTCTCCCCCCCGGCCGGCTTTCGCTGCCTGCGAGCGGGTCGCCAGCGCCCACCACCGGAGCACCGGGGCCTCCGGAGAAGGAGAGTGGATTGCTTGTTACTAGACAGACAGTGCTGTTGTTCGTTGTATAAAGGGTAAGGGTATAATGTACATAATGTTGACGGGTGTCAGCGGTATAGAAAAGAATCGGGCCAGACTTAACACCAGATCTTGTAGACACGGTAGTAGAATGGTTTGGATTTAATGTACGCCTTTTCTTCGGCGATTTCTTGTTTGAGCAAGTCCCAGTCTTCAACTCTACGACCAGTGTCGAGATCGACATCCTTTGCTCTGATCAAGAGGGTCACTTTGAATTTCTTCCATACTAAGTAGACGCAGAATAAAAAGACTAAAACGACCGCATTCAAGTAGTTTTCAAAGAAATTGTATGCATCGGCCTTGTTGGTTGGGAAAAGGGAGTACCAGAATTCAGCAATCAAAACGAGACAGTTTAATAAAACACCCCAGTATGAACCGTAGACACCAGTGAGAGAAGTGAATGTCAATTCGTCAGTGCTTCTGCCTTGGACATGTAACGCTCTTCTGAATCTGATATGTGTGAAACAGATCGAACCCCAGGTGAAGATAGAGGAAAGACCAGAAATAGCCATCATCCAAGCAAACGCAACGTCTTCTTTATCGGATGCAGCCAAGTAACACAATAAACCAAACAGTAAGGAGATACCGATACCGACAAGTGGTCTACCCTTACGATCGATGTAACCAAAGATCTTTGGTGCAAACCCTTGGTCGGACAGAGATGCAATTGTTCTACTGCATGCGAAGACGGCAGAGTTAGCAACAGAAAGGACGGCAATTAAGATGACAGCGTTCATGACGGATGGTAAACCTCTGATACCACCGTTTCTAATAGCAATGACGAATGGAGATGCAGCTGCATCTTCAGAAGAGTTACCTAATAATCTGGAATCGTCATATGGAACAAGTAAACCGATCAAAATCAAGGTGATCATGTAGAACAAGGTGATTCTCCAGAAAACTTGCTTGGTTGCACTTGGAAGGGTCTTTCTTGGGTTTGCTGTTTCCGCTGAAGTCAAACCGACAAGTTCAGTACCAGCGAAGGAGAAAGCAGCGGTGATGAAGACACCACAGAAACCTTTGAAACCGTGATGGAAAGCACCTGGGTTGTACCAGTATTGACCACCAATGTATCCACCGACGGGACCACCACCACAGTTAAGCACGATACCTAAGATGATAAAACCGACAATGGCGAGGACCTTAATTGAGGAGAAGATGAATTCGGCTTCACCGTAACCTTTGACACCAAAAGTGTTGATGAAGACAATGGTAGCGTAGAAAATACTCACCCATGCAGCATTGTTCACGGATTCGTTCCAGTAGTTGATCGTAATGGAAGCAGCAACCAATTCTAAAGGTAAAACAATAAGCCATAACAGAGTATAGTTCCAAGCCATACAGAACCCCCAGATTGGGGAGATGAATCTGGAATTTAACGAAAGGAAGGAACCGGCAACAGGGTAAGCAACGGCCAATTCACCTAATGCTTGGACGGTACAGAAGATCATCGTACCGATGAGGAAGTAGTCGATGATCAAGGATGCTGGACCACCGGTTCTGAGGGCGGTACCACTACCAACGAACAAACCGGTACCGATGGCACTACCAATAGCGATCATTTGAACATGTCTGTTTTTCAAGTTTCTCTTTAATGGTGCTCTTTCGGCAATGATGTTAGCACGTTCGACTTCAGAGAGGTTTGGGTCGAGGTCTTCGAGTGGCATTGGCTTGAACCCATCGACAAAGGATCTCCACGCAGAGGTCTTTTCACCACTGGCGTATGCATTGAGCTTGCTGGTGTTGTCTTTGGAGTCTGTGGAGTCCATATTGCTGAATTCTTCGGCGTATTGAGCCTTGCTCTCAGTTTCTTCAACTGGAGAGAAATTATCGAGTGTAGCGTCCTTTGCATACATGATTGTGTATTGTGATATTGTGAAATCCAAAGAGCAAAGCAGAAGGGAAAGAAGAAGAGAGTGAAAGGAAGAAAGAAAGAAGAGAAGAAGAAGGGAAAGAAGAATGGACAACCACCTCACACCATCCCATCCCATCCACCTCCCCCACTCTCATGACTCAACTTAAAATTTGTCATCACATCCCGGTTTTTCAGTGATAAGAGTCCCAGCCACCTCCGGCCCATTTCTCCGAATGCTATTTTGCAACGGTACAGGAGCAAACACAATAGCGCTTAGCCCTCATCCAGCCGGTCACCGGACCACATGCCTACGATTAACAAGCACTTGTCCTGGCATTAAAAGGATCAATATCACAAATTGCAACCGGCCCATACAGGGGATGTGCCAAATGCCACAGAAAAGGGAATGCACAATGGCAACGGCTGGAATGCGCCCTGAAAAATTGCCATTGCATTGCCACACACATAATGCCCTCGAAGTTCGGGAGTGGAAAAATTATGTGAAAATTGTTTCTCCGTTAACGGTTCTCCGGTGTGGCGCGCGCACGTGACACTGGGGCACTGCGCCACTGACTACAGGGGTCATTCGGACATGGGTTTCAATTTCAGTGGGTTTTTAGGTTTATATAAATGGTCATGTGTATATAAAAGTAGTATGGATGGATGATAAATATAAATAAATAAGATAATAAGCAAGCAGAAATGACAAAACAACAACGATTTAGCATTAAGAAATAACAAATAACAGATATAGTAAGCATCATAGCAGTAAAAGGTATGTGAAACATTAGCATAACAAAAGGCAAATAAATTAAATGTAGAGAAAAATAAAACAATAATAGAAAAAAAGAAAAAAAATATGGATGGGATGTGTTTAGAGAAAATAGAAGTGAACAAAAACTGGTCATGTTGGGTTTGGTCATATAGTAAAAAATTCATTCATTAGTAATTTGTGTTTTGTTTGTAGGGTTAGGGGTTGTTTGATTAATTGTAAATATTGGAACCGAGATCGAGTTGATCGAGATTCCCATCACGAGCAGCTAGCAAGAGCTTGTTTAGTTTTAATTCATCGTTGGTAGGGGCGTTATTGGCATTGGAGGTTGCTGATGTTGAGCCGTTGGTGAATGGGATTTGCTCATTTTGGAATTGGTATTGATCGACAGAATAGCCATTCAAATTCAACATCTGATCATTGACATTGATATTCACATATGGGTCGAATAAACCGAGGTTTTCAGTCATGTTCTGGCCTTTAGTCATATTCAACAGAGCGTTAATATCATTATTTGAAAATTGATCAACGGGGTTGTTGTTGGTTGTTGATGCTGAAGATGATGAGCCTGAAGATTGAGTCAATTGGTTCAATTGGGTCAATTGGTCAGTGATGGACATTTGTTGCTGTTGCTGTTGTTGCTGTTGCATTTGCAATTGTCTTGCGAACCAACTTCTTTGAGCTGCTCTAGCACCCCAACTAACTCTGATTTTACAACCACCACCAATATCATAGCCTTGCATTTCGTTAATCGCCATTTCTGCACTTGCTCTGTGGAAGAATTGAACAAATCCACAATTCTTGCCGGCAGGAATCTTAACATAACTGATGTTACCATAGTTGGAGAACAAATCAAACATTTGTCTTTCGGTGAATGGAACATTCAGGCCTCCGATGAAGACGGTAGTGTTTGCTGGATCATTGAAGTATTGAACGGAATTGTTCTGAGGCAATGGTTGTAATAGGTTACGGCTGTTGTTGGATGGGATTTGTTGTTGTTGTTGTTGTGGTGCATTTTGAGAATAAAGTTGCTGGGATTGTTGTTGCTGTGGCTGTGGTGGCAATTGAGGTATTGACGATGGTGCAGATGAGGACGGAGTGATGATTGGTTGTTGGGGTGTGGATGATAGTAGATTGGAAGGGGATAATGTGTTCAAGGAGTCGGATGTGCCGTTGTGTAGTAGACTTGTACTCGATGTTGGCAACGAGTTAGGCAAAGAACTTGGCATTGACGAGTTTGATTTGGAAGCCGTGGAGACTCTGATGGCTCTTCCTAGTAGCATATAGCCTTGCATTTCAACGAGTGCCTTCTTTTGCTCGTCTTCGCTGAGGAACTTGACAAACCCATACCCCTTGATGTTACCTGTTGACTGGTCAACCATGATTTTCACACTAGTACACGAAGGATACTTCAATTTGAAGGTTTGCAGGAGGATCTGCTCGTTGATGTTCTGGGGCAAGTCGCCGACAAAGATGGAATATTCGACAGGGTTGGAGGAAGTGGTTAAAGGGATCGACGAAGTGGCGGCGGCGGCAACGGCGGCTGCCTGGATATTAGCCGACGACCAGTTTAGTCTGAAATAGTGCTGGTTGTTTGTTCCTGGGATGGGTTTGCCGTTGAAGTTGTTCAACACCTTCGAGGCGTCTTCAAAGTTGTGGAATCTGATGAAGCAGTAGCCTGCGTTAGCCAAGCCTAGTTGCGAGCTTTGTTTGTCCTTGATGAGTTTGACCGAATGGACAACGATGCCCATTGAGCTCAAGAGACTTGTCCAGATCTGCTTGATGGTGAGCTCGTCCCATCTTTGGTCCAACTCGCCCATCCACAACTGAGGTATTTGGCCGTTGGTGTTGAGTTGCGGGTTGGAGGAGTTGTTGATGTTGTCGTTATTGAGCGAGTTGTCGTACATTAACGAGGAGGAGTTGGAAGCTGCGTACATTGTGAGGTATTTTCTTGTAGTAGTGCAACGATGTATGTGAATGTGTGACTGTGAACTTGGGGATGGATCTATAGTGGCAATAAATGGAGAATAGATGCGTTGGTTTGTTTATGAATGGATGAGTATGCAAATGGAAGGAAGATTGATATAATTTTTTTTTATAAACGATGAGCAAATGAAACAAATTTGTGGGAAAAACGGCAGGGGGATGAGAATTGAAAGGTCAAAAGGGGAATAAATTATTGGCAAGTAATGGAACCGGGAAGGGTTGCTGATAAGAAGTGAAAAAAAATTATGAAGTGAAAAAATTTTGGAAACAGGCTGGAGAGTGAAATAATTTTGGGAGTATTTGTCAGACGGGCTGTTTGAACCGAAGAGCTAGAGATGTGTGAGTGTAGTGGGGGAAATTAGAGAGCCAGGTATATGGACGTGCTAGAAAAAGGGGGGTCTTATTGTTGGAAGTGGGGAGGGGGTGGGTGGAGGAAGTGCAGGGAGGCAGGAAGGCGAATCTGATGGTGGATCGATGAGTGAATTATACGTCAAAAGTGCCAGCGGGGGGTTGATCGGGGGGAGATGGGAGTTTTTAGAGGGGGGTTGTGGGGGTTGTGGAGAAAGCCTGGAGTGCCTGTTGGACGCTGTACCCTGAGTGTCTGCTGCTGTGTGAGTAGAGGGGATAGCAGGGGATACAAGGGAAGAAAAGGGAAGAGGAGGAAGAGGAAGAAGGAGATGGCCGGCACTACATACATGTGCCAGCAGTGTCCAGCACGAGCACCTCGCCCTTACTTAAGCGGCGGCCGTGGAGTGCGTGAAAATTTGCTGGGAAAAAGCGGAACGCCTTCAGCGCTTTCTCGCTGCAGCGCTCGCTCTCTCGGTTTTCGGTTTTCTCAGCGGAGCGCTCGCTATTTCCAGCTCTTCTCCGAACGGCTCAACACAGT
>JAJMLU010000173.1:0-23864 GCA_030569835.1 Pichia sp. NRRL Y-27261
TAATTTGTTGACCCTTTGGAACACCACCATAAACACAAGTGTTTCTAATTCTTGAAGTCTTACCGAATTTAGAACATTCCTTTTGAATTTGAACGGCTAATTCTCTAGTTGGTGCTAAAACTAAAACAATTGGACCATCACCTGGCTTTAATAATGGTTGGGCATTGATATGGACAATAGCTGGTAAACAATAAGATAAAGTCTTACCAGAACCAGTTGCTGCAATACCAACCATATCTCTACCAGATAAAGCCATTGGCCAACCTTGACATTGAATACCAGTTGGTTTTTCGAAACCTTCAGCTAAAACTTCCTTTAAAACGTAATCCGGGAAACCGGCTTCTTTGAAAGTGGTGATTGGTCTTGGAATATCATGACCAGCAATAGTCATTTCATTATCTTGTCTGAATTGTTGAATTTCTGCATCACTTCTACCAGTAACAGCTGGATCTTCCTTATAGAAATTCTTTTCAAATTTTGGTAATTGAGCAATATCCCAATCTTGCTTGTGAAGACCAGAACCTAATTCACGATCTTCTCTACTGAAGCTACCACGGTTACCTCTGAAATCGTTAAAACCACCATTGTTACCGTAGTTATTGTTGTTATTACCATAACCTGAGTTTCTGTCGTCTCTGCCGAATCTTTGTCTGTCGCCTCCGCCGTAGGATCTGTAAGAACCTCTGTTGTCGTTTTCGTAACCCATGTTTGCCTATGTGTATTAAACTATTGTTGTTTGGAGAATAGAAGAGTAAATTGAACAAGACAAGAAAAATAACTGTGCAGCAGATGAAGAGCCTGGTGGTTCCTTAGGGGCAAAAAAGCAAGATTAATTTTTCCTTGTGCGAGGAGAAAAAATTTTCAAAAAATGAATTTCGCATTTTAATTAATTTTTTTCCTATTCAATGTTGAAAAATTACTCTTTTGGGAATTTTACAATAGGATTCAGTTTATGATACAGAAGTGTTATATTATAGGAATCGATCTATATAAACGTAATTATCTAACTAAATACATGTAATCGAAGAACTATGCTGTTTGGTTTGTGTGTTTGTGCCCTATGCAGAAATTAGATATTAATTGGTTCTTTTTTGTACCCCCATTAAAGGGTATCGGATTGTTATCTTTGTCATCGTTGAATTTATGGTTCTTCAGTACTGTAGTCCTTGGCAGCGACCTGTGCGCTGAAGACTTCCTCGATGTGGGAACACAAATCGGATAAATCGTCTAAACCCTTGTGTAAAGCATCAACGGCAGAGATTCCACCGTATGTTTGAATTCTCAAATTTAATTTGTTTTCACTAGGATGTGGAATTGAGTAACCGCAGAACTCAACGTCCGAGTTTTTCATGATCATGTATCTCAACGCATTACCTAACGTGTGGTCTTCGTCGATTATTTGAAATGATGCAGCAAATCCATCACTTGTTGCACCGGGAAGTAATGTGATCTTTGTACGGTCGATTTGGTTTTCGGTTTCTTCGTTTTCTTCATTAGCATCAACGGTTTCGGCAACAACGTCGTCGGCCATCTCGATATCTTCGGTTTTGCTGCTCATGTTGTGTGTGTGTCTGTAGTCGGCTGTCGATCTTTCAAAGAATCTAGGTTTAAAGCACAGAAACTAAAGCAAGAAAAAAAATCTTTCGTACAAATTCACAAAATCTGAAAATTCCTGCGCGGTGCACAGGTGCGTGCAACTGTCACCTCCCACCCATTTCCATCGCAAGTATTAATGTAAAATGATTCAATTATACAATTAAAGCTATACAGTGTGAAGTATATATAGTAACGGTTAAATTAAAATACCAATCTATCCAGAATTGGCGGTCAGTCGACCTGCGCATGATTTTTATCCCATAGTTTATTGTTTGCCAACCAGTTTACTTATTTCTTATCGTTCTTTTTCGATTTCTTATCAACATCATCATCCTTCTTGGAACGGCCACGACCTTTGATACCCTTGTTGAGGTTCTTGTACAACCCGGAGAAATAGTTCAAGAGCTCACGTTCTTCTTCTGGTAACCGCTCAAACGAGCCAACATCGTCGCCTAGTTGCGCAAGCTTGTTAAACAACTCGTTGATCGTGTCCAAATGGAATCTGTTTTGATGTGCTTTTAAATTACCCAACTGTGTAAAGCCTTTATCACAACCATCGAACTTACAGATAAAAGGCTTGTAACTATCATGTGTCAATAAATGTGCTTGTAAATTGCCCTTTCTGCTGAATTGTTTCTCGCAAATCTCACACTTGAATGGCTTTTCGCCGGTATGCAATCTCATATGCGTTCTTAAATTACCACCTTGCGTGAATCTCTTCTCACAAAATTCACATTTATATGGCTTGACACCCATATGCGATCTTAAATGGACATCCAAATGCGTCGATTGGGTGAATCGCTTTTGGCAATACTTACATTGGTGATTCTTATTACCCTTAATTGCATTTTTCTCAACACCGCCGATTAATTCGATTGGATTCGGTAAGATTTGATTGTTATCACCATTAGGATAGGTCGGATCCAAGATGCTACCGTCTTCTGCTTGTTGAATGTTCCCACAAACACCCTTTTGTCTGGCTTGGATGATTAACATCAACTGATCAACCTTGGTGGCACCAACTAATGGACGTCCATCGTCCCTTGTTAAAGAGGTATTCGAATTGATCAATTCTTGTTCTTCTTGTTCATCCAGTTTTTGTTTCTCTTTATGTTTAGATTGCTTGATGATGACAGCTGCACCTTTAGCGCCAGTTCTTCTCTTGATACCTCGATCGTCGTCTTCATCATGATCATTGTCATCGTTATTATCTTCTTCACGAGCTTCTTGCTTGACAGTCTCTTCATCTCTCTTTCTTTTCCTTGGTGAATCCATCTCTTGTTTGATCATCACCTGTTCTGGAATTGGTATCTGAGCATGCTCGATGGAATCCGGATGTTGATGATGCAATGGAGTATGCGGAGAAGGATGAGATTGATGAGAATGTAGTGAATGTTGAGAATGTACAGAATGGATAGAAGGTTGAGGAGATGCATTTTGAGAATGGTGCTGTTGTTGTTGTTGCTGCTGCTGTTGTTGTTGAAATTGTTGGAACTGTTGCTGTTGATACAGATATTGCTGATGTTGCAGCATTTGTTGTTGGAACTGTTGATGTTGTTGCTGTTGTTGTAAATATGCCGATAGGTAAGGGTACATTTGTGGCTGCATGGCGATTTGTGATGGTTGCCTCACGATGTTTTGAGGTATAGCTGTAGCGTTGCTATTGTTATTGTTAGCGTTATTAGCGTCTGGAATATGGGTATTTCTTTGTTGTGGTATGTGATCTTGATTCGACTGTGGCTGTGGAGTTGAAGGTTTCGATTTCATTGGAGATTTCGGTTTCTGGATTTGGTCCGCTTGAATGACTTGATTTACCATTGGGCCGAATAAATGACTTAACGACATTGAACTTGCTCTAGAAGGTAATGGCAATTGGAAAATAGAACTACCTCTTGATTTTTGCATGTCAACGATTTTCCCAGAACTCGAATTGGTGTTTGTAGTTCCATTTGAATTTTCCGTGCTTGTCGTTTGATTATTGTTGTTTGCGTTGCCGGTGTTATTTGTCTGCAGTGGATCCATCGTTTCTTGATTGGCAGTACCAGTACTATTTGGATTCGTATTGTTAGATGTTGTCGTTGGAGTACTATCTCTTTTCAGAAAAGAGTCTATATCAGCAGGAGTGAATTCTTCTGGAAAATGGACAATCGATGAAGGGAATCTCCGAACAAAGAAACTGTTCTGCCTTGAGTTGTTAGTACTTGGAATCAGAGAATATATTGTCGAAGTCATTGGTATATTTCCCGTACCATTAGCTAGACTGATACTTGGATTCGAGCTTCGGACACCTGTATGCCCGGCCAGAGAATTGATGGAACTTCTATTTGTAGAAGGCATGGACGTTTGCTTTGCCATTGGTTGTGCTTTCGAGCCCAGAAAGACGTCCAACTGTTCACTTGATCTTCTAGTTGATATTAAATGGTCGGTCGTGTTTTGGTTAAACGGTTGAATGAAACCAAAATTGTTCAACACTTGAGGTGGGACATGAACATGTTGAGGTTGGTGTTGTTGTGATGGTGGTTGAACCTGAGATGGTTGCTGTGATTGTGGTTGTTGTTGCTGCTGCTGTTGAGGAGGAGTTGGGGTTGGAACGCCTTGACCCTGTGTTTGACTGCTACTTCCTGTACCGGATAATGGAGTTTGAGCACTGATTGAACTATTATGGTTACTTCCGAACGAATAGTCCCGTGTGATATCATAGAGGGATGGATCGAAATAGCTGTATTGATTCGGCATATTTGCATAAATGGCATTACCATAGATCATCGGGACGGAGTTATTCGAGGAGAACGAGTTGTAGACGATTCTTGCATTTCCATTATTATTATTGTTGTTGTTGTTGTTGGTATTATTGTTATTGGTATTATTGTTATTGGTATTATTGTTATTATCGTTGTTATTGCCATTATGATTACCACCGTTATTCATATTACCATTATTTGGATTACTGTATTCCAGGCCATGAGCCAAATTCAGAAATAGACTTGAATCTATGGATACATTGGATTGGATATCTGAACTATTTGGTAGAATGGAGCTTCTTCTACTACCAGCGTATGGATATGCTGGGTCTTCAAAGATAGAGTTCAGTCTTGGATAGTTGTTGTAGAGTGTCTGTATCGGAGTGCCTGTTGGGCCGGGGACTGCGTTTGCAGTTGTTGTAGTTGCGGATGGGTAGATGTTCGGATAATTGTATGCCATTTGACCAAATTGCGTCATTCCTGGCCCCATTGTTAACATGGAGTTGTTATATACATGATTTGCATGAGATGGGTGGATAAACTGTTGATATGAGGCGTTCTGCATCAGTTTCGTTGAATATAATGGATAGGAAGGGTATATACTACTTGAACGTTTTTGCTGATGTGGAGGGGGGACGATATGAGGAGTATGTTGAGTTTGTTTTGCTGATTTCTTTGAATTTTCATCGAGTTTTTCAATGGAAGGAGAAGAAGTTGTAGTTGCAGAAGCTTTATCATCGTGTGATTTTTCCAGTCGACTAATATCTTTTTGATTGGGAGTTGCGGATGCGACGTTTTGCTTGCCATTGTTAGTTGTTGTAGGGTTTCCTGATGCATTGTGCTTGTTTGAATCTCCGGCATTGTTGTTGTTGCTGTTGTCGGAGGAGGACGAGTCTCTTATAGGTGGGTTTGAGTCCACGCGATAGTATTGATGGTTTAACATTGCTGTCGTGCTGTTGTTAGATGTAAATGTCAGGATATTGAGAGAAGGGAGAGAGAGAGAGAGAGAGAGAGGATATACTATATTAACGATTAATTAATACGATCTATTAACTGATATATTTTAGTAGAAGATTTGATATTGTGTAAGTGATTATTGTAGTTGAGAGTATGAGTATGATGGCATGTCAGAGGATGTGGAAGATGGGATTAGTTGAGTGAGGTGGTGAAGTTAAGTGTAGTAGTTGTAGTAAGTAAGTTGCTGTGGTGAAATGTGAAATATTTGTCACTTTGTTTTACTTTTTGTTTCAATTAAAGCAGAATTGAGTTGTGGACTAACTAGTTTAGCACTTTAGTTGTGAAGCTAAAGCAGGGTGTCGATGCGGTGTGCAAAAGAAAAGATCTCCTGGTTCCTGTGTGGTTGTGAACAAAAGGAAGGCAGGGCAGACGGAGGGGAGTATATAAGAGGTGGCCGTGAAAAGGAAGTGATGGGGGGTGGAGGGGGCAGAGAGTGCAGAAAAGTGTAGAAGGCAGGGGAGAGTAGGGGAGAGTAGGGGAAGAGAAAGAAGCAGAGAAGCAGAAGCAGGAGCAGGAGCCAGGCAGAGATCGAAGACGGGCAGAGAAGGGCAGAGAAGGAGTATAGGGCAGGGAGAGTGAAGTGAAATGTGGAATGGATCTGGAGAAGAGTTCGAAAAAGCACGGCCGCTGGCTGAAAGCTGCACTATATAGAGCAGGGACAATCGCCAGTATCGACAATCGCCTCTGCCGACAATGGGCAATCCCAATCCCCAATCCCCCGGCCGTCCACAATCGGCGCTCTCCACCGGACGTCCCACCACCACTAATTCACGTCCACACGCCTCTCTCCGTCCAGAGATGGCTTCCGTACATACCACATACCACATACCACATACCACATACCACATACCACATATAGAATTGCTCCGACATGTGACGACCCAACACGCCAAGCTTGCGACGCAGAACGCAGAACGCAGCTTGTTCGGTTGCTCTAATTGCTCGATAGAGAACTTGTCCCTCCGTCGATAGCTGGCAGAAGCTCGCAGAAGCTGGCTGTGGCGTTGGCAAATTGGCGTATAAGAGAGGTGGTTAACTTATCTGATCTCTCCCGCCTGCCCTTTTCACTCTCGAATCTCAAGCTTGCACACACTCATTACAGGCCTCTTATGTAATGCGTACAACGCCCGTGTTGACAATATACGTTCTCTCGTCGTTGCGTCTGACAAATCAACAGGGCATTGATGCAGAAAAGAGGCCGGGCGGGCGATAGGCGACGGAGTGTGGGGTCGGTATACGTATATTACATGGATCCGTCTGCCATTGGCCGGTGGGTGGTGGGTGGCAGTGACAGAACATCAACCGGCCGCATCAACTCCCGGTGCCATAATCTGACGACAGTTGTGTGCACAGCAGCTTAAGCGGACAGACGTGAGACAGCTCATGTGGGGATCGATGCATGTGGACGGATGGAAGACGGTGGAAGAAGTTAACCAACATTTTTGCACAGCAATCAAAGGGCCAAATTCCCCAAATTCCCCAAATTCCCCAAAAGCGGCAAGGGGAAGGTCGATGCTGCCAATTTGTCCCGTGGGGGGAAAGAAATTGAGGATTAAGGATTAAGGCTCGGGCGAGCTGCTCTGCTCTGCGCTCTGCGTCGTCCGCGGCGGGCGCACCCGTGCCAGATTGCCCCTTCTGGCTGCTCTGCGCCGGGGGCCGGGGGCCACCGACCATGCAGCTATTGTCACTGCATGTCTGGTCGGTTCACAGTCAATGGTTGATGGCTACTAGCTGGTCTGCAGTCTGCACGTCGAGAAGGCCATCAATGGCGATGTACGCAGTGGATTGTCACAGATCGGCCACAACCTACCCTGACAGGCAGAAGCGGAATTTCCCGGTGCCGCCGCAACAATTAATGTAAAACTGTTAACACAGAACATGTCTCGTAACTTGCAAGCATTTAATTGCACCCTAACACCAATCCACAACAATATTAATAACACGTTATCAGCCCAGTAGTAGTCACCCAAATATCCAGCTGCTGAACACCCCTGATGTGGAGATCATCTGCACCCTCAACAAGCTCTGCATGGGCCATTATAAAATACTTCGATTCGTCTCTCTTCACATGTCGATTCCATTTCTGCCGTATTAGCTGCTTCAAATTCATCAAACTCGTCATCGATCCTTCTTGTACCCCGAGCCCCGAGACATCAGACAATGGCACAAGGTCTCTCCACATCAAAGAGATGGTTCATTTGCATGCCACTATTACATCTACATCGACGAATCTCCGTACTAGGACGGATTATATCTAAAAAACCCAAATGTAGGAAACTCCTGTGGTGTACAGCAGGAAACCCCGATTTTTCCAGCCTGTCGATTTATCCGGCTCCTGGAGTGGAGATCGGCCGATCGATCGATCTCTCCTTGCGAGAAATTTGTTCCCCGTAATCAGTTAGTTCTATTCTCTCATCAGTAGCTCCATGTTAGTCGCCTCTCTAAGACTCTCATCGGTGTCTCTACATTCCCATGTGAAAGACACTTCACTTCAGACTTCAGGCCCCCCGATCCCCTCCACTCCTCGGTGCTCGGGCCCAATCATCGGACACGCCATGGCCGGATTGGGCAAGTGGCGACTGGGCGCTCCCGGCGTCGATCGGCGGCTCGGTGCCGGGCCCCCGGGCCCCCGGCCGGCCTGCAGGGGGGCCATCAACTGGCGATCCGTAAATTTCCCCCATGGGCCCCAGGCCGTGTTTCAAACAACGCAGATCGCTCTTGTTCTCCCCGGCCTGCATGCTGAAAATTGTCTCTTGACTTTTTCACTTCAAGCCACATTACAGTAATTTACTCAATTCATCGATTCGTTTTATAAACCCGGTCTCTATACAGCTCTACATCCATCAATATTCTTGGAAATTATAAAACGACAACTCGCAAATCACTCCATATTTTCTTGCTGGACTCATTCTCATCTCATTCTTCCCCCGCTTCTTCAGTACCGCTGCCAACTGTCTTACTCGACTCATTTTCTCGGCCATTTTCAGCTGCATTATTGGCACTATCCCAGCCGCTACCAAATAAAAGCTCATCTAACAGTCCAATACCTTCGATACTAGTGAATCGGCTCGGTAATTCAATGTTACTACTACCACCCCTACTACCGCTCTCTTTCTCGCTGATCTTTTCATTCGCATTCTCTCCGTTATTTTCTCCACCACTGGTAACAACACTCGTACTGCTTCCCTCCTGGTCGTTCAACGACTGCACGTTCTTGTCATTCTCACTTTGGAAAATCGTAGACAACCCAGACGGAATGGCATTCCCCGTCGTCACTTGATTGAAGAAATCATTCGTAGTCTCAATTAAGTCATTGTCAATCCAATTACTATCTGAATATCCACGGTTTTCATCTTCAATAACAGCACTATTAGTAACGGCATTATCAATATCTCCAACAGCTTCCTTCTCATATTCAGCTTCACTTACCTCACCTCCTTTACCAGTACCAGGACCAGTACCATTCCCACCATCAGCACTCTCGCCTTCTTCAACACCATCCTCGTTGTTCTTGACAAAGGTAAACAACCCCAATGATGGTTGGAACACGCCTCCGTCTCCTGAACTCTCTTGTCCCGTAACACCTTCAGACGACGCACCTTCATTCTCAACATTCGCCTTCTTGTTCTCACCACCGCCTTCAACAGTATCACCACTGCCAGTAGCACTGCCCTCGGTCTTGTTGTTGAGCATGTATGGAGGCAAAAACCGCCCGAAAATCTTCATGTCCATCTGATCCATAGGACCAGGAACATACTTGTACTCTGTAATATCGTTAAATACGGTATTCGTCAATTCAGGCGTAGGATTGGCCATGTTTGGAACATCCATTTCGTTGTTCTCCATGCTGAAATTAGGAAATGGGACAATCATGTCTTGTTGGGACGATGGAATACTAGACTCGGTGAATTGTGGTGGTTGTTGCTGTTGTTGTGGAATACCTCTGTTTTGAGATCTCGACCGGTTTCTGTTGTGCTGTTGCTGGCCGTTATGAACTTGTGGAGAAATCATAGGTTGTGGCTGTGGTGGTTGTTGTTGATTCGAATACTGTTGTTGGTAATTGTTTCCATAGCTACCCACCATTTGCGGTTCCATGTTGGACACGGAAGAGTTCGAGTTCGTGTATTGATGCTGATGTTGGTGATGATTCTGTTGTTGTTGTTGCTGCTGCTGTTGCTGATGTTGTTGGTGTTGCTGCTGTTGCTTATTATATTCAGAATTGCCCATATGAGCAGGAACAAATTCAGGAGTGGCGCTGGCATTGCTGTTATTATTGTTAACACCAGATCTGGCCGTCTTTCTGTTCAGTTGTTCAAACAATGCATTTAAGATATTATAAGTTCTTCTAGCAGCCATACTACTGTCTTTCAAAATGTCCAAAACTCTCTTACCATTCTCAGCATCCTTCTTGATGGCGATATACTCCAAATCGGGTTGTCCAGCCCTATTAAGTGGTGGTGCAAAGTGAACATAGTAAACCAAACATGCAACCGAAAAGAAGATAGTATAGATCGAAAACCAATACGATCCACTCAACATGTTCTTATTGATCATATCCTCGGCCAACTTGACAACGATACGAGCGACATTGATACAATTCTTGGCCTTTTCAATACATGTCAAGTCATTCAACGAATTGGATCTGTTCACGTTGGCGGAAATGTAGTGGATAAATGGTCGGTACAGAATGATCTTCACATGTAAATATGAAATGTGCAATAGTCTGTTTGCCTTAAGATATTGTCCAGGAGGTTCAACACCGGGTTTCAATTCTAATGGTAAACTATTCATCCAGTCCTGCAATTTCAATTCTAAATCGTAGACAAAGTTGTTTCGAATCAGATCCGACTTGGTATTGCTATCCCCGTTGTTTCCCGTAGCTTTCTTGTTGGATTCTTCACCGTCATTCTCGTGTGCGGAATTGTTATTCGTGTTGGCCCGATTGTTGCCATTGTTCACGGTCGCCAACTTCTTTGGCTTGATAGGATAGAGCTTTGTCACAACCTCTTTCATCAAAAAGATCAACCTCGTGTGTGCATTCGCAATACCGGAACTCGATAATCGGTCTCCCTGTCTGTCCCATCTGTATCCGTTGACAGTAATATTTTCATCATCTAGCTCGATCGGCATGTCTTGATCGAAATCATCAGAGCTGATCGTTCTTGGTAACCCTAACATCGTATTGACATAAATGTCCATCTTGTAAATAGTCCAGAACAATCTCTTTCTAATCTCAAGCTCGATAGGATTGAATGGATAGTCGAGCTTACGATGTAAACCTTCTCGTAGGGCAGCTCTTAATGCGATACCAATATATGCATAACATGTCGACAATCTTGCAGAACATTGTAAAAAGATAATCAACATGACAATCGTCTGAATACCATAGGTATCCCTCGTATCTGTAATATCAATCAACTTTCTGGCCGCAATGAAATATCTATAACCTTCATCTTCGAAGTCCTTTCTTTGAATATAGTTATTGTTGTTGTTTTGATTATAGAATGATCCCGGTGTGTTGGAATTGCTGTTGCTGTTGGTACTGTTATTATCGCTGTTCTGCAACTCGTCATACTTGGAATGGTTTGTGTTTTCGTCACTTTTGTAGAACAGGGCACCACACGCCATGACCGAATAAACCAGTGGTAAGAACCGCTGTTGTTTGTTCGTATATTGATTTGGATCGGTGTCGTATAATTCATTAAGATCCTCGATGAATGCAACACGGTGGTAAAATCTGAATAACACACATGCATTTTCCCATGTCTTTGTAATCAAATCAAGTGCCACTTCTCTAGATGGTAAGATGATCTTGATTTCCTTACCCAAAGACGATTCAAGTGAACCATCAATACCTTGATATTGGGTAGAGTTATTGTTTGCATTCATGTTGCCTACTGAGCTCATATGTGGTTGTTGTGAAGTATTCATCTGTGGGGAGAAATTTCCATTTTGGACATTAGGCTGAACTGTAATCGACGTTGTTGATGACGAGTTTGGTGGCAGTTTCGTGATTGGTAAATTAGGTAATGGCATCTCAGGAAGTGATTCGTACATCTTGGCGATTTGTTTACTTGACGACTTGGAGATGGACTTGCCCATGTCTTTCAGTTTGTTCAATGCAGACATCAATTTCATCGGATTGATAGGTTTGGGATTATCGTTTAAATCTGTGAGCTTGATTTCAGGTAACAGTCTGTGTAAAATATCATCGTATAGTTTCAGTCGATCTGTCAATTTCGAGAACAATTCAGGATTGGAAGATGCTAGTATGGAAACTGTAGATGAATTGAATCTATCCATTGAAGAATTTGAGCTTTTCTGAGTGGCTTGTTTCTTTGGTGCTTGTTTTGGATCCAAAGAGGGTTTGTTTGTAGGTGCAGGTGTTGATTCTGTCCTTGTAGCTGGTGATGGGTCATTAGTTGGTGTTGTCGATTGTGCAGTTGAAGTTGTGTTGGTTTTCCTCTTGGCTCTGTTTGGTTGGTCATAAGTACATTCGTAACTGTAAACTGTACAATGGATACATGGCAAGTCACCTGAACATTTGATTTTCAATTTTCTACAACGATCACAAGCTCTAACCACTCTTCTCCTTTTCTGTGATGAGGCATGTTGTTGTAAACTATCTGGCAACATGATAACCTTTGGTGGATTGGAAGACTTGATCCTCTGGTTATTGGAGAAAATATGTGAATGGTCGTGTGAATGGGAGAGAGCGTTTTCTGCCGCGTTGGAGTCGCCAGTCATGCTGTCTTTGCCCGTTAAAGACGCATCTGAGTCGTTTGCCGAATCAATGAGTGAATTTGGTGAAATCTCTATTTTGACATGCTGGTGCTGGCGTTGTTGGTATGGTTGGATAGCAGGCTTTGATATTATTTCGGGCACCTGTTTTGCTGAGACGGGTTTGGCTTGCAAGGGAGCTAGATCTTTGACAGGTCGAGTTGGAGAAGCAGAAGTATCTGCTGGTTTATCTGTGCGTTGTTCTGTGCTGTCAATTTCTTCGCCGGACTCCCTGATGTCTTTGCTGATGTCTGCGATGTTTCTCTTCGGCATTGCTGAGAGGGATCTGTATAATGTGGTTGTGCGTGTGTGCGTGTATGCGTCAAGGGTCCTCTATCTGTACGTAGTGGTGAAAAGTTGAATGTCGATCGACAGTGGAAATTGTGTATTGTGTATTGTGCTGGAAATGTGTTGTCCTTGTTGTGGATGGGTGCAATGTCTGTGATCTGTGGACACCTGTAGACTCCTCACCGACGTGTCTCAGCTGGGTGCTGTGTGATTGGGGGCAGGTTGTGTGTGGAAGGGGGGAGGTGACAGACGAAAGAGGCATAACTGAACTAAGCTGAGCTGAGCTGAGCTGAGCTTCATGCTGACTTCATGTTCCTTGTCCCTTGTTCGCCAGCAGGCCTCCTGAGGAATTTGTTCACCTGCCATTCATCGAGCAATTCGAGCGTCTTCGAGTTTCCTCAGGCGCTTCCGCGGCGGCGCCCCCCCGCGCTTACGTCAGCAGGCAGCTGGTGGCTGCCAGTTGGATTACTATAGCTAGCTATACAGGTGGGTGGGTAAAATGGGCTATACAGTTCTACAGGGTCTATACAGTTACACACATCACATAGAGTACTCACACAGTGCTCTGAGCTCGACGAACCACACCGGGAGGGCCGCCTCGGGCGGGAGGCGGACGGTGATGGCCGTCTGCAGCGGGCGGGGGGTCTTCCCACGGTGGGTCGGCCGGCTGACAAGGACGGAGTCCCCACGCGGGCGGTACAGGCGCCAGGCGGCCGGCGAGGGCGGCGTGGCGGGGGAAGGAGAGGAGGCCGGCGAGTGAGGGCCCGCCGGCGGGGAGCTTCGTGGGGACGCCCCCGGGAACGCTGGGCGCTGGGGGGAGAACGCCGGCGACGTCGATAGATTACCGGCGGCAGTGCCGGCGGTGGGGAGAAGCGGGGCCAGTCTCCCCGCCGGGTTCGCTGGCGGGAGAGCAGCATTTGTGGCGGTGGCGGTGGCGGTGCTGCCGTTGGTATTCACATCGTCGTCTTCCTTGACCTCCTGCATGTGCTTTTTCTTGTTCTTCCGCATCTCCACCAGCTTGAGCAAGTTCTTCGGGATCTGTGGCGACGTGGAGACAGACAACCGTCCGATGGAGGATGACAGTGGCGACACGTCACCAGGGAGGCCGTTGTGTTCGATACTGAGTCGTCTCATTGCAGGGGATGTCGCCATATGGCCATAGCTGTACTTGTTTCCGGTGCCGTAGTCGTTATTACCGTCCAGACTATTTCTCTTGATGGAAATCGCCTTCGTGAGACTGTGATTTCCAATGCTGCTGAACCCACCACTGTTGTTTGGATGGATGCCAATACCGGAAGTAGGTGTGGTGGTGGTGATAGGAGATGCAACTTCATTTGCAGCAATCGGTATACCAAACATCTTCTCTTTTTCCTCAATAATCACATCATCGCTGCTGGTATTACTTTCTTCAAATTGAGCACTGTCCTCTACGTGCGGTACCAACTCTAAATTGATCAACTCGAGAAAGATCTCAACCTTGTAACTAGCCCGGCTGGCGTACAATCTGTATTCGTTCGAGATACTCGAATAGTTCCATCGCTGGATGTGTCTCAACACACCAACAATGACTTCACTCTTGTCCATCAAAAGACAGTTCTGGTTGCTTGTGTCGAGAATCGTTTCTATACTTTTGGAAATAATCGACGGCTTTAATACCATCCATTCTTGGTACTTCACGTTGGTGATCTCGTCCTCTTCAGGTAGCACACTTGAATTCATCATATGAAACAATCGTATATTCTGGTCCTCAATGAACTGCTGTAGCACTCTAGGTGGTTTCTCCTCGTTGATCCAGATGATGGATTTCAACTCCAATGACTTGAGAAATGAAATATTGATGGCATCTAGCTTGGAACATCGGTGTATCCCATCTTCTACCATCGAGTAATTTTCTGGTGGGACTAACATCTTTGGTGGGTCGTGTAGCTGTGTCTAATGAGTTTTTCCTGTTATATAACCATGCTTGGGACGTATTCCGTACAGAAAAACAATATATGCATCCATCCAAATCGCAACATTCTCTCCATTTTCCTGTTGGGATTTCCTTCGAGCACACAAACTGCAAACATTCGCACTGCCAAAATTCATTCCGCATACAAACGTCAACATGTTTTCTGAAACGTGTTTCTTTCTCCATTAGGAAACTTCTTGGCCCGAGTAAGCACACAACCGAACCAGAAATGCCTCCTGTTACAAGAAAGTCGCAAAAAAAGGATAAGCAGAATGACAAAAAGTCTGCAACTCCGGTCAAACAACTCAACATTGCATTCATCCACCCGGATTTGGGAATCGGAGGTGCCGAACGTTTGATCGTTGATGCTGCCATGGCATTACAATCTATCAAGACAAACAAAATCACAATATACACATCTCACTGTGACAAATCGCATTGTTTTGAAGAAGTCAAACTAGACCTCTTGGATGTTCACGTGTATGGAGACTTTTTACCTACTAACTTCAAAGGTAAGTTCAATATAGTGTTTGCATTCTTACGTCAACTTTATCTCAGTTTACACTTGATTCTTTCATTCAAAATATTCAAATATGACGTTTTGATCCTAGACCAATTATCATACTGCATTCCATTACTTCATTTATTCGCATTCAACACAAAAATTCTCTTCTACTGCCATTTCCCAGATAAATTATTAGCACCACATACATCAACACTCCGTTCGATTTACAGACTCCTATTCGATACAATCGAAGAAGTTTCCACTCTCTATGCAGACCAAATTGTTGTGAACTCTGAATTCACAAAGTCTGTAGTTAGACAAACATTCAAATTATTAGACAATAAGTCATTAGATGTCGTCTATCCTTGTGTCTCAACGGATGAATCGACATTCAAACCAAGTTCTGGCTCGTTGGCATTAGTACGCACATTACTCCACGATAATTCTTACTTCTTGTCTATCAATAGATACGAAAGAAAGAAAAACATCCAATTGGCAATTGAGGCATACGCATCTTACTACACGAAAACAGCCAACGCATCCCAATCACTCGTCGTGTCAGGTGGTTATGATCCAAGAGTTTCTGAAAATGTCGAATATTTAAACGAACTCAAATCCATGTGTGAAGAATTGAAACTCACATACGCAATATACAACAGTCCTGACGCAAACACTACCGCATCATCTACACCTAATGTTATTTTCCTAACCTCCATATCTACGGATTTGAAAAATGCACTCATTTCAAAATGTGACGCATTGTTATACACACCAACTAACGAACATTTCGGTATTGTTCCGCTCGAGGCAATGTGCATGGGTAAACTCGTGCTTGCTGACAAGTCTGGTGGTCCACTCGAAACAGTCGTGAACTATAACGGCAATGAAAGAACATTCACCGGATTCACTGTCAAATCTGATCCTCAAGAATGGGAAAAGGTATTGGAAAAGATCAAGACTTTCAAACAGTCTGATTTAGAAGGTGTTTCAAAGAGATGCAAAGAAAGAGTCCAGGAGAAATTCTCAAACATCGCATTAAGAAACCAACTGGTTAAAGTCATCGATGACATGCAAAGTCAAAAGCCACGTCATTCAAAGGCTGAACATATCGCTGCTCCAATATTATCGTTACTTCTCATATTTTACGTTTATAACTTTGTATTATGAAAAATTTCTATAAAATAAATAATAAATAAGATCGTGAAATGAATGAATAAATAAATAAGTAAATAGTACTACTCGGTATCTGTAACAATGGCTTCTTCGGAATTGACCCTGTTCTTCTCAACACTCTTGATAACATCCTTCAACTTCTTTCTCGTAATTGGATATTCAATAACATAATCAAAAATACCAAACGCCTGTGTATCCCAGGAATATGTAGTCAACGCAACCATCGTCGCATTCGTATTCAACGAATTGGTGTTTCTAATCAACTTCACTAGATCAACAGAATTAAGTTTTTGTGATTCGGATGATGCAAAAATAATATCAAATCCAATATTGGCACTCGTCAATTTGATCAACTCAGATCCACTAGCACAAGTGAAGACAATACAGCCCAGTTCCTTCAAATCTCTAGTAATTGAATATCTGTGGATAGGAATAGGCTCGAAGACCAATACTGTCAATTTAGGCAATAATGAAATAGATGGTTGCTCACGTTGTGATGCAGATGAAGAATTTCTATGTAATCCACTACCAAAATGTCTCTTGTTAACCTTTGACAACAGGGTATTTCTATCTTCGTTATCTGATGATGATGGAGAAAAATCGCTCATCGTACGTGTGAATGACTTGGTCAAAATATGAATGGCTGGACTACCTGCAGATTTCTTATCAGTTGATTTTGGATTAGTAAGACTGACTGGATGAGAATTGACACTATTGCCACTTGTACTACGAGCAACTGGAACACTCTTCAAGGAAACAGTAACATCGGAATCTAAACCAGTGAAAGTCTTCAGTGTAGGAGAGTGAATGAATGATAGTACTGGAGATTTGCTTGGGTTGATAATAGTCTGTGGATTTGGTGATGATGATCTCTTGTGTGGTGTCAGAATATGCTGTGGTCTACCGCGAGAAGTTGAGGTTCCAGATAATGTTGGCGTGCCAGGTGTAGCCGGTACAGATGAGCCTGCACCATATGCCGAACTTGAAGAGCCAGTGGATTGTGGATAATAATAACCACCATCGGATGATGTCATTGACGAGATACTATTTCTATGTTCCATATGCTCGGACTTCAACCTATTGATTGCATCCTTGTTCTGTTTCTCTAACACCATCAAATTTCTAAATTGGAAAGAACCAAACTCGGAATTGCTACTAGCATCATTCAATCTTGAACCTCTTCTTTCTCTAGATGATAGCATCTGTGGTGATCCTTTTGAAAAACTCAATCTCGAAGATGAATTGATAGTATTGGAGGAACTACCATCACGTTTCATAACATAATCATCTGGATTACTGTAAAATCTACTAACATCATGATCGGCATCGACATCACTTTCAATTTCATCTTCTTCATCTTCATCGTCGGATTCTTCAGCATCATTTTCAAAATCTCCAGAATAACCTATATCTTTATCGTGTAACCGCTTGGTATATGTAGCATTGTTATCCTTCTCCATACTTGATGATTCAACTTCATCGTCAACAGGGAATGAATTCATAGTAGCACCTCTTTGATCGAAATAATCAGTCGATTCAGGATTTTCAATTTCCGGAACAAAGGAAGCCTCTTCATCAAACAATGTATCCCAGTGAATACCATCAAAATATGGATGGTTCATGATTTCTGCAGATCCACCACTACCAAGACGTTGTGTGGGATCCTTGATCAACAATTTCTCAATTAAATCACGAGCAGTATCTGAACAGTATATCTTGAATTGATCAGGTGGTAAATGTGGCCACTGGATTTCGCCATATAGGATATTATTGAAAACCTTATCCGGAGTATCATCGTTGAATGGTGGATAACCGAAAAGAAACTCAAACAAAATGCAACCGATTGACCACCAATCACTGGATGTATCTTGACCTAAACCAGCAACAGTTTCTGGAGCTAAATAATCAGGAGTACCCACGAATTTTCTAGATTGGGTCGAATGATCAGGATCAAAGAGCGCATAGTTCTTAGGAACATCAATTGAATGACCAGATGAATCTGCTTCAGTCTCGCTCGATCTATTTGTATCTTGATTTGTCATCTTCAGACTTGACTTTGATGATTTGGACGTATTGATTGGAGAAGCTAGTGATTGACTTGTAACTGGACTATGATGAGAATCAGATGCTTGGGATGATTGACTTGCAGTTGATAATCTACGAGCTCTAGCGCCATATTCATGTTGTAATCTAGTGACAGGACAAGCAATGGAATCTTCCAGTTTGGAATCAATGGTTGAATTCATTGGATAATAATCTTTAACACTTTCTTTATCTGACAAAATATCTTCTGGTGTTTTGGCTGTGGTATTCAAAGAGAATGGTTCAACAGTGAGTAATCTCTTATCTAACAACGATGTAGAGTTAGCCTGGAATGGATTGTCGCCATTGATTGAATCATTGTGTTGGTGTGGTGTGCTTATACTTATACTACCAGGATTGGATGACGTTGGTGTGCCAGATAATGAACCTAAAGTAACCAGGCCTAAACCAGACGCACTTCTATGACTTGAAAAACTACCTCTTGCACTTAATCCACTTTGAGAAAATGAACGTGGGTTATTCTGAGCTTGATATTTAGCAACTGCTTTTTGTCTATTAACTAAACCCATTCTACTAAGACCAAAATCAGTTAACTTAACATGACCATTACGATCAATCAAGAAATTGTCAGGTTTCAAATCTCTATGAACAACACCTTGAGAATGTAAATCGTTAACACCGACAATAACTTCAGCAATATATCTCTTCGCCCAAACGTCTGGTAATGTATCCATATTGTGTAACAAAGTTGCCAAATCACCGCCGTTCAAATATTCCATAACCAAGTAAAGATAATGTGTACTTTGAAAAGATGCAATCAATTGAACAACATGCTCGGAATCAGATTGCGCCATCATAATAGCACGTTCTGCCTTAACATTGGTAACTTGATTCTTTGCAATCATATCAGATTTCTTCAACACTTTAATAGCAAAGTAATCACCAGTGAGTTTACGTTTAGCTAAGAAAACAGAACCGAATGCACCCTTACTGATTGGCTTGATGATTTCATAATCTTTGATAGATGGAAGCGCATGTTGCTTAGGTACCGATGGGACCAGTAATGGGGATAGGGGTGGTTTATCCATTGAAATATTAGCATTCGATAAAGAAGAAGGAGTACCTGTAATACGAGTTGAATCGACAGATTGTAACATTGGTGATGTAAATGGAGAATTAAACGACATATCTTGTTTCTTAATACTTTTGGGTAATGCAGATGCAGGTCCTGGAGATATAGGTCTTCTTGGTGATGAAAACGAATTTCCTGTAGGGACTTTCTTCAATCTATTGACTTCGTCGCCTAGTACGGTTATCACAGGCGTCGACTTTCTAGGAATTGCTGTTGAGTTTCTTGGTGTTGAATGATTAGAACCTAAAGTGCTTGCTAATCTAAGGTCTTCTCGTGAGGTATCTGGCGAACATGAATCCAAATAAGCATTGTTGAATATAATACTATTGTTGGTGTGATTGTGGATACTGGACAACGGTTTTGGAGTATTAAGGTTTGAATGGTGTAATCTTGCAATGGAACTGCTTCTTCTACCAGATCTAATTGAAGAACAATCATTTTCTGATTCAGATTCAGAAAGATTGAAGACATGTTCCTTAATTCTCTTGATCGTACTATTGACAGCCTCGACGACCAAATCATTTGTTTCCTTTGTGATTCTATCGACATATTGCAAAATATGGGCATATCTTTCTAGCGTTTCTAATTTTTCATCGACTAGGCTCTTCGTGTCTTCTGTCAGTTGTTGAATTGCAGGATCACTGGATGATAGAAAAGTTAATTCATTCAATGTCTTCAACGCATTGGTAGATTCAGGAGAATATGCAATTTCACATTGTTCAATATGTTCTCTATTATCCGATCTGATTTCACCGGGGTTGATCTTCAAAGCTTCATCGCAAAAAGAAATCAAATTCTCGATATTCTTAAATGGAAATCTAATTTGTGGAAATAGTGTACCAGCGCTTTTTCTTCTTGATGGTGGGATACCTACTACTTGAGGACCATGTGGAATAGGGAAACCCTTGTAATCACTGATTGACAGGAAACTGCTCGATGAAGAATTATCAGATTGAGATGAGTTGGTAGAAGTCATGCTTGATGAAGAACTAACTGGCGATTCCATGGAGCTTAAACTTGATGATGTTGGGGTTGAAGATGGTGAAGGGATCAAAGATGGTGATGGTGATAATACTGGAGATTGTGGGTGTTTTCTGTGTAGTGTTTCTAAAATATTATGCAATAACTTTTTATGGTCTTGTAATTCTTCTTGCTTGATGTAAACCATATCTTCAACTCTATGTTCAACTAGGCATAATTCCGAATGTTTTTCTAACCACCAATTTGGTACTCTTTCTTCACAGATTCTACAAAGCTCTAAAGATGGACTAGGTAAATAGTTTTCATCTGTCACTTCTAAATCTGCTAAATGTAACATGTACTGTTCCAACAAATTGACACCAAACATACCAATTGTAGAAACCAATTCTTCTGGTAAACTGAAAGCGACATCGTTAATAGGAACCCACGGTTTAACAATCCACATTGAATGCGTAGGTTTATCATTTTTGTCGTTGATCAAGATACCTTGAGCTTCAAGTTCTATGAATCCACCATCTGTAGTGATTGTGGAAGTATTAGAATGTATACTTAATGAATCATTATCAGAGTTGTCATTTGAAGTCGTGGAGTTGATCGTTTCTGTTTCGTTGTCGTCTTTATTTGAGTTCGTACTTCCAGAATGTTTTGAAGAAGGAGAAGAACATGATAATGGAGATGACTTGCCGTTGTCTTCGTCAAAGTCACTATTTGAGTTGATGTCTGTGAGGTTTGTTTGAGCAATGAATCTGATTCTATATGTTTCATTATCTTGCATCATGATATTGATTGCCTTTGAGAAAACATCTTTATCTTCATCATCACCAACAATCACCTGACTCATTGGCCTGTTGATTATTTTTGTGATTTTGGTTCCAACAATTGCTTCCCAACTTCTACTGATGAATTTGACATTACCATCTAAATCCAATTCCAGAACGAGTGCCTTATTTTGATGAAAATGAAAGTTTTCACGATGAGCAGGGTGTCGACTTCGACTTCTACTTGGACTGTGGCGGGGGACGCTGCCTCTTGCGTGGGAATGACGCTGTCTGTGACGGCCTTTTCTGGATCTCTCTATAGTGCTTGGTGGTGGTGTTGATAACTGACTTGCTATACTTCCATGCGAGCTTGAACGTGAACCTTCTGATAAGAGACGACTTTCAGGAGATATTTGATCAGATCTATTCAAAGGAGAAACTGAACGTGAAGAATAATTTGAAGAATCTATTGCCGGCTGCAAGAGATTGTTTGCTAATGTTCCCTTTTGGGAGTTTGTAGGAGTGTTTGATCTGGTCTTTGAAATTAGCGATTTTGCATTTGAAAACAGAGTTGTAGATAGAATTGGTGTTCTTTTCGGTTTAGGAGCCGACAGAGATATGCTTGAAGAAGAAGAATTCGAAGAGGAAATTGCCGAGATCTGCTGTCTTTGAATCACTGGTGTGCTGCTGAGGTTGCTTGTGCTGGAAACGTTGCTGGTGTTGTTGATACTCACGCCTGTTGGGGATGGAGATGATTCACGATCGGAATGGTACGCATTGAATCTGGCTTCATTGGCATCGGCAGACGGCGATGTATATGATATGTTCATTCCTATGCCCATTCCTGTGATCTTGTTTGCATTGGGGGTCATGTTATTGCCCATTGCGTTATTATTGCTATTGGCATCACGGCTATTTGAGCTCATGTTGCTCAAACCGGGCACTATATGATCAAAGGGGGATTTACTCATGGTAGATCTATGGATTTCCCTGGACGACGAGAATAAGCGGAGTCTGGAGGATGTGTGGTCGGGGAGTGTCTGTGTGGTGGAGGGGTAGCAAAAGGGTGTGTTAATGGGAGGCTCTATCTTGGCATAGTAATGTAATGTGTGCAATGCTCAATGCTCATCAAGATGCTCCCTGCCTGCTGCGATGCAACGAGCGCCGTCAATCTCCCATCACGACAGACAGCGCTGTCGCGGTGCACGGGTGTGCCTCCCTTTCCCTTATCGCATTTTGACACGCCCAAATGGCAGATTTGACAGGTCGCCACAACAAACGCAGCGCTGCCAACAATGCACGCCGGGCGCGGGGGCTGGGGGATGGTTACGTGCCCCTACAATCGCTTTTGCCCTCGACGTGGGAAATGTTGGCGTCTGTTCCATTTTTATCTGGTCCCGGCTCTTTCTTATCTGCTGAGCATTTTATTTGCCCTCGGGTGGGCTGCCTGCTGGTTTCTACTATACTGTCTTCCTCTTGCTCTTTCCCTTTTCTTTATCTCTTCCCTCTTTTCTTCTTCTCCTTCTTTCTTTCTCTCTTGCTCCTCTTCCCCTTCTTCTTCTCTTCCCTCCCCACCGAACGTTGTTATACTTCTAGGACTCCTATCTAGTACAGCAACACTCACTCCCATTTAAAACCAATTATTATCTACTAACCATGAGACTCTCTTCTACTCTCTGTTTCTCCATTATCTCTTCTTTGACTGCTACTCAAGTCTCTGCTTTGGTCTTACCAAATTTCAAGGATATTCCAGCCGTCATTGCTGAATCCAAGAATTTGGAATTAGTCTCCACCGCTGACGACATTAAGGTCCACTCTAAGATTCCTGTTGTCAATGACGTCGAAATTAAGGATGACTCAATTGATGCTTTAGAAATCCAATCCAACGCAAACTCAATTCCAAACGCTTTCATTGTTATCATGAAGGATGATATCTCCGAAGAAGCCTTCGAATTCCACAAGTTGATGGTTGTTGACGCTCAAGTCCAATCCTTTGCTAAGTTGGACAAAGAACAAACTGACGCTTTTGAACAAACTATCTCTGCTGTCAACTTTGGTTCAAAGACTGGTGGTATTGGCCACGTTTACAACTCTCCAGGTTTCAGAGGTTACTCCGGTTTATTCACCCCAGAAGTCGTCAACATGATGAGAACTTCCCAAGACATTGCCGTCATTGAATTAGACTCCACCGTTCAAGCTGTCAAGGCAAGTACCCAAGAAGGTGCCCCATGGGGTTTATCCAGAATCTCCCACAGAGAAAAGTTAGGCTTAGGTGACTACAACAAGTATCTTTACGATACCGATGGTGGTGCAGGTGTCACTGCTTATGTCATTGATACCGGTATCAATGTCGACCACGAACAATTCGAAGGTAGAGCCATCTGGGGTGCTACTATCCCATCCGGTGATGCAGACACTGATGGTAATGGTCACGGTACTCACTGTGCAGGTACTATCGGTTCTAAGGATTTCGGTGTTTCTAAGAAGGCCAATCTTGTCGCTGTCAAGGTTTTAAGATCCAACGGTTCTGGTACCATGTCTGATGTTGTTAAGGGTGTTGAATTCGCCGCTAATGCTCACGTTAAGGAAGCTAAGGATGCTAAGAAGGGTTTCAAGGGTTCTACCGCTAACATGTCTTTAGGTGGTGGTAAGTCCCCAGCCTTAGACTTGGCCGTCAATGCTGCTGTTAAGGCCGGTTTACACTTTGCCGTTGCTGCAGGTAACGATGATGCCGATGCTTGTAACTACTCTCCAGCTGCTGCTGAAGCTGCTGTTACTGTTGGTGCTTCCACTTTATCCGACACCAGAGCTTACTTCTCCAACTGGGGTAAGTGTGTTGATATTTTTGCTCCAGGTTTAAACATCTTATCCACTTACATTGGTTCTGATACCGCCACTG
>JAJMLU010000176.1:0-11608 GCA_030569835.1 Pichia sp. NRRL Y-27261
GGGGGGGGGATATCTCGAGAGGCCGCCGGCGGGGACGGCCGGCAGGGGGCCAGGGGGCAGGGTCCACAGCTCCCGATAGTCAAAATTTTCCAAGGTTTATCAGGCCGGTCTGCCCTGAATGGACTCTTGCACCTCTTGCTCCTGGTTCTTGATCCACGATCTCTTGGGTCATTCGTAACAAGTTTGACACTTGACAAGCTCGATTCATCTCCCGTCGGCTCCACCGTCCATGCATGTATGTGTAGAGAGCGCCCAACAAATCCTCAATTACTAATGCACACCCACAAGTTTGTCATAGCAAGCAAACTCCCAGCGATGTACACACCTGAACAATATCCCCCTCAACAATCAACGTCCCCCGACTCCCAAATCCCAACATCTCTGGCGACTGCCCCGTCGGTTCCACACAAGACCGTCGCCATTACATTTCCCGATCTGGAGACTATTAAAATTGCCTCAGGCCTCAGCACAAGCCTGATCCACCTGAAAAAGCCCAAAAGCTGAGATTCGCTTCCCTTTATGGCCCTTCGGCAGGTCAGGGATCCAACATCTTCGTTCGATGCCCGAAAACAAGCGGCTTCCAGATCGCTGCCCTGTTTTGCAAATAATTAGCTCCAACACCGAACAAATTTTGGAACGAGCCAATTTGGCACCTTTACAATTCGGCCACTAGCTGTGGAGAACAAGCTGGAAAACTACCACACGAATTTTAGTACATTTAGACTGTGATCTAGTCTGGCATCGAGATGATACCACTTTTACTGTGATCGAGATCACTGTTTCCTCCCCCTGTTTCCAAGACCACAGCAATCTTGCACAATGCTTCGCACGCTTTGACGGGATATGAGGTGTAGATGTAATGAGTCTGGATCCCATAAATGGATCAATCATCGACATGGCAGCTCGCCGGGAGCGGGGAACAAGATGCGGGACTGGAATTAAAGTGGAAATTATAATGCAGAAATGGTGATCTCAAGGGAAGTCTCTCTGTGAATCAATTCATTGGGCTAGTTAGCCCCCAAAATTAGCACGATCTCCAATATCCAATTCATCTACCATCCTACCCGAAGATAATCCGTGACCTGTGTCGACATCGATGCCCAAACACACCCAGTAATTAACCAACGATCGGCCAGCACCCAACATGCTAGATAATATTGCTAAAAAATAAAGGTTACCGTACCGATGATTCCATCTTCGTCGATGTCTCTGCAGCGTCTTCCAACAGCCCCCGAGCGAACGTCTTCCGCAATTATTTTTTTAGTCCTTCCAAGACATCCCTTCAGGTGTGAATTTTAAAAGCAGGCCACTTGCCCAGAAAAACGTCATTCGCGTAATCGCTGAGACAACCGCTTGGGGAAATCTCACGCTCAGCAGGGCAAAATCGCCGTATTCTCGTAAATAATACCGCCTTTTCTGGCAAAGAAGGCTGTCTGGGCGGCGCAGCCGCCGCGCGCACGTGACCGCCTGCGCCACCGGCCGGGATCATGGCTCAGCGGGTGCAGCTGCACTGCTGCAGCTCATGTGCACGGCGAGTTGGCTTTATTGCGCTCACAACCTTATTGGTGCAAGGGATCGTTCATTCTTGCCAATTCTTTGCACTCATCTGGACTCTGCATCTCGTTCTCTGCATCTCTAAACATCCATGTAAAGTTTAATCCGCTGCATTAACGTGGAAAACCCTTTAAAACCATTTAACCTTTTCCTTCGCTTGGTGTCAGTGTGTGTTCAAACAGAGGTTGGCTCGAGATGCAAATACACGGAGCCCTGATTACTGGAGTCTAACTGGTGCAAATGTTGATAAATAAATGCAAGACTGGGTAGATTATAAGTGTGGCCATACACCCGGCGAAACACATGCGAAAGCCTCTGGCTAGCTTGTTTTAGATCACCTCGATTGTATCAGATCATCAGGGGACGACTTTGGGTGGTAGACGGAAACGTGCAATTTAATGGCCCTAGTAGGGGATCCTTCAACTTCTTCGAGTTAGTTATCAACAGAACGGGGCCCAACCCGGTACTCCGATCGCCATGGCCTCTATAGCGAACCAATCTAGATCCACGGTAGTTGATACATGTTAAAGCCATGGGATCACCTTCCGCATTCTTCCAAGCTTTTTCTGCATCCCCACAACAGATCGACTCCACACGGGGGGACACTTCAAGCTACAAGAGTTTATCGCCACGTCGTAATGCAATATGCGATTTACTAGACAAATCCAGTCTTGACACATCCTAGACACATTCCTCGTATTTGATAAACCCGTTCTTAATCTTTACAGCCTCAATATTCGTAATGGTGTAGAAGATCATGAAAGCGGTGAGTATTTTACGAACCTCATCAATATCCTCTTTGGTCGGACGCCAACTCCTTCCGTAGAGCACTTAGATCTTTCAACTGGGGGATCTCAAATCTGTGAGATTGGAAATCAAAAGGCTCAAATTTTGAAACAAGCTTATTAAAACGATGTGATTTTGGGGCATTAAAATTCAAAAATTAAAGTGCAGAATTCGAGCAAAATTCAATTTCAATTTCTCAATTTAAAGTGGTTAGCCGCAAATCGAGACAATTTCTCTGATCTGGGAGGATTTTCAGCTAAAATTCCCGAATTGGTGATTTGGCGAGATCTTGCCGTGCGTCGATCGACCCGGCCTTCCCAGGTCACGTGCTTGCGGAAAAAATTATGTTAGTGCACCGAATAGGGAAATTAATCAACAACATGAATCTGTACTTTGTTGATACGTGATACATCACATTTCCTTCCCCCTCCAAACCATCTGTTGTGATCGGTACTACTACGCACAGCAGCACGATGGATTCATCTCGATCAGCCCGTCGACCATTGCACGATGTGTCCAACGGATACATCTCCCCAGATAACGCAGTCAACCTCAATTCAAAACGACGCAAACTCACATCATTTTCAACAACATCGGGACCAACGAACACAAACACAATGGCATCGATTATTGAAACTGTGAACTCGAGCTCGAAGGTGCAGATGGATGACCTCGTCCAGTTGAAGCAGGACAAGCAGAACGATCTATACAATTTAAATGGGGAAATATGGAAGATACAAACACAGATACCAGATCTGGAATTAAAAATCGAAAAGTTGAATTCAAAATTACAAATAGTCAAGTCCAATTTCCAGTCGTTAGAATCGAAGATCGATAATTTGAACATCGTGAAAAACCACAAGATTAAATCACTTCATGATTCCATGTCTGTTTTCAAATCAACTATTGACAAATCCTTTGATGAAAAAGTCGTTAATCTGAGTCAAACTTACGATGATAAAATCACCAACATCATCAACACAAAGCATTCGCAGTTTAAAGCAGAGGAGAAGAACATTTCTGACAAGATCAGGATTTTACAAAACTCGTTGGAAGACTATTCAGAAAAGTATCTGGATGATGCGAAATCGACTTTAAAAAAGGAGTTTGAATCTGAAATTGCAGATATAAAATCTAAACATGCAGAAAAGATCGAGTCCATTAATCAAGAAATAAAGACTCTGAATTCGAAAATACAAGAGTTCACTGAGGAAATTTCACAGCTAGAAGCCGAATATACCACAAACATGGAAATCATCGACGGATCCTTAACATCGACATTACAAGAAATAAATGAAAAGCTCGTCAATCTCCAGTCTGAAGAATTAACCCTCAATTCACAGTTAAAATCACTCAACAATTCCAAAGACGAGGAATGCAACAAGCTATTGAAGTTGAAAGAGGAATGTCGGCAATATAACCATGAAATCGTTGCATTCAACCAACAGATTAAAGAGGAAGAAACATACAGAAGATTTCTTCATAACAAACTTCAAGAGATGAAAGGTAACATCAGAGTCTTTTGTCGTATTAAGCCCGAATTAGAGGGAACCTTCAAACATAAAATCCAGCCAATGTCATGTACAGATGGTTTGAAAGAATCCCTCGTGATTTCAGAACCTACAGGTGTCCAAAATGCAAGAACTTCGTCGTCTCCAATTAAAAAATCACTAAAGACGTACACATTTTCATTCGATAAGATTTTCGATGAGAATTCATCAAATGGTGATATTTTTGAAGAGATTTCACAACTCGTTCAGAGTTCGTTGGATGGGTTCAATGTCTGCATCTTCACATATGGACAAACGGGTTCTGGTAAAACATTCACAATGAGTAATCCTGGTGATGGTATGATTCCAAAATCTATGTCCCAAATGTTTGACAAAATAGACATGCTGTCGTCATCACTGGGGAAGACCTATCAACTCTATGGCCAGTTCTTTGAGATTTACGGTGACAACGTCAGGGATCTGGTCGATGAATATGATGATGGGTTAGCCGACGAAGAGTTGCTCAGACCAGACTCGGAAATCAACGATATCAGGATGATCAAGTTGACATCGATAGACCAAATCCAAGAATTATTAAACCATGCAACGAAGAAACGTGCGACGGCGTCAACCATGGCGAATGATGTATCCTCGAGATCGCATTCGATTTTCAAAGTTCATATCTCATCATATAATAAAGACCTGGCAAAGTTCAATATCATCGGAACGTTGAATTTGGTCGATTTGGCAGGGTCTGAGAGATTGGCACATTCACAAGTCACGGGTATACGTTTAAAGGAAACATTAGCAATTAACAAGTCGTTGAGTTCATTAGGTGACGTTATTGCCAGTCTCAAATCGAAGTCATCACATATTCCATATAGAAATTCGAAATTGACGTACACTTTAAAAGACTGTTTAGGTGGAGATTCAAAGACTTTGATGTTTGTCAACATCTGTTGTTTGAACTCACATTTCAACGAATCTTTGAGTTCGTTGAGATTCGCCAGTAAAGTCAACAATACTGCATTAAAATGATTGGGTTTTAGGAATGTTATAATTTTATAAAGATAAATTATTTAATCTGTTCTATGTACAAAAAGTAAATGTAAAATCGCAGTAGGTTTAGTGATCTGCGATTTGTTTAACTTCTATGCTTGCCTTATCGTAAGGACTTGCTAATAAATCCGGATATTCTTGGTTGTCTTCTATTTGGCCTGTCTTGACGAGTTCTTCCCATTCGGCTGGGAACGTCTTTTGACAGTATTCTTTCAACTCTTTTCTGACACCTTCGTGTAGGCAGTTGTTATGTAAAGTTTTCAAAACGTGGCCGTTGATCAAGTGATAATCACCGTTCTTTTCCGCAGAGATTAATGTGTCAAAGGCGGTACGGTACTGTTCGAAATAACAGTTGGCAATCAACAATTCGGCAAACAAGTTCGCATCTGGTAAAATGTCATATTGGGATAAACCATTGTAGAAATCGTTAGCATGACCGAGAGTGGCGTATTTCAAAGATTTCAACATCCAGTATGCACTTTCGTTGTTAGTACCGTATTCCTTTGGTAATGAGAACGCCAAATTGAAAACATCACGGGTCTTGAATGGATCTTCGAGTCCTGCGTATGCTTCCATCAAAGAATTCAACAATTTGATATCCAAATTGATCGAGAGATCCATCTTGATAGCCAAATGTAATTTGAAAATACCGTCTTCTTCTTGGAATCTACCGAAACTTTTCAATAAATAGATGTAGAATTCTTCTCCTGGTGGAGGTAGCTTGGATTCTTTACTCAATCTCTTCATGTCTGCGAAAACCTTGATGGCCATATCTGGATCCTCACAATCGATAAACATCTTGACAAAGCCTGGATAGTATTCATATGGAATGGAGAAGTAATCGGCAAGGTAAGAATACACCCTCTTGTTAAGTTCTCTATCTTTAGAATTCGTGAGGTATTCGTATGTGCATTCGAAGATGTCTTTGTATTTATTCACTTCTAATTTAGGATCTGTCTTCTTCAATTCTGGGGTTTGATCTAAGAGGATTTTGATTGCAAATGTTCCTGCGTCGTATTTAATAGCAGCCTTCATCATGTCATAGACACAATCCTTTTTGAATAAGTATTCGTATCTCTTGACATTCTTATAAACTTCCAACTTCTCAGTCCATGTAATCTTAGAATCTTGCCAAACGGTAGCTGTCAACTTGAATAAAGATAACATATAGAAACCTTCATAGTCGTTTTCCCAGTCGACTTTATCCTTGTATTCTAAAAAGTAATCAGAAGCCTTCTTGATGTTGGCGTTGTTTTCTTTATCTTTGCATAAGTTGTTTAAAACAGTGGCTACACTCTTTGCATCGGCTTGAACACTGAATTCCTCGTCAAAGTCAGCAATAAATTTCTGGATGTATTCGAAACTCTTGTTTGACCAACAGAGGGATTCTAGCACCAAATTCATCGTATCGATATCACCAAATGCGTAGTCTTTCTTAAGGTTGTCTAATCGTGTGTTGAATTCTTCAATGAGCTTGATAGCCGGTTTGTATTCATTGATTTCATATGATTCATATTGAAGTAGGGCCATCCATTCGTCTTCGATATAATCGTTTTCGTTCTTGTTCTTTAAAGTCTTGATCATATTAGCAGCATCGTTCGATTTGTTGAATTTCAAAGATGCGGTGACTAATGCAAATAACACATCAGGTTGATGGATTGTCTTATTGAATTTATCAGATGTGAAAAACGATGTTGATTTCTCAAGCTTGTTCAAGATATTCTTCGATACATCATCGAAATTGTTCTTCACTGCGAAATACAAGATTTCAACATACGAATCGATTGGATCTTGAACTTTGGATTCTAATGTGTCTATTAAAGTCACTAATCTTTCACTCACAAAGTTATCTTCAAAACTTTCACTGATTTCTTCATCGGCAGCTCTGAAAAATGTCGCCAATATTTGATCCAAGACAGGGACGTCTGATATTTCTTTATTAACAGCGGCTAAATCCGGGCATAATTCAGCCAATAACAAAAGTGTTTCTGTATCTGGTTTTATCGTCTTAAAGGCATCTAACAAGATGTCAACAACATGTGCACTTGGGTCATACTCGTGTAAATTCTTCTCTTCGGTGATGAACGCCTGGATTATCTTACAAACACTGTTTCTCTTGGTACTTAATAAAACATAATTGACGAAAATTTCAAATAACTGTAATCTAATCTCACCGTCATCTTGATATTCCTTGCATTCTCTCAACGAGTTGTAGAACCGTGGGAAGAAGTCGATATATCGCACGTCTTGTAGCGTCATGCCGCCCAAGACACTACGTAACAGTGTGATCATTTCTTCAGGTTCGAAACTATCAAGAGGAGATGGTGTTTGATCTATAAAGTTAATGACTGCATTAATGAACGGTAACTGTTTATTTGGAAATTCACCATCTGCTAAAACTTGGATGAGTTGTAGGATGATCACCTTCAATCTCTTGGCTTTCACTTTTGGAGACATTGATTGATTTTTAAATGTGTTTTGTAATTCTAAGAAATATTCAATTTTTTGGCCTTCTAAATCTGCAAAGTCTGTAGATGGAACCTCAGAATAGAATCTGATGGGTTGGTTCGGTCTTGTGAATGGAGATGAGTGTATCTTAGTGGACGGTTGCACTCTCTTCGTGCTGAAAGAATGTGTCTGTTGGGCATTATTGGCGTTTATTTGGGTATAATAACGGAAAATGGAGTTAACCAATCTATAATTTATCGAAGATGTGCATTTCCCCACGGATTTGGACGCCTGTAACGCTAATACCATATTGGATGACACTGGAATATTATATCTATAGAAGCTGGAGGGTTTGTGTGTTGGAAGGAGCTTCGCAGAAGGGATTCTGTTAACTAGCCACTAAGAATCGATACATTTAGCATGTCAGCATCGACTCCAGCTGGAAATGCTAAGAAATTTTCGAGCTGGGAGAGAATTTAGGTGTGCGCTTACGTAAGGCGTAAGAGGGGTAACGGGTTGTTTTCTATTTTGTCTATTCTACTTAAGTTTGGGGGGATGATATATGTACAGGTCTATATATATATGTGGAATACATAAGAAGGAGTGTATTGAGATATAAAATTGAATAGTTCATAGTAAGAATGTAATGGTGAAATAGAGATGTTCATGCGTTAATTGATTAATTTTATTCGTGACATTAAAGGATATTTTTCATAAGGAGTAGTTAGAAGCGATGATATTGATCAAAGACCTTCTGGTCTTTCACTCTTTCTCTCGCCGACGACATTTCCCTTTTCATCATAAACTTTGACGTGTTTTTGGTATTCTTTGATAGCCCAATTCAAACCAACGAATTTGATATCAGGATCACTTTCACCTCTACTTTGAGTGTATCTTGTCCAGAAGTTAACATCTTTGAATCTTGGGTCTTCTTCTTCGAATCCGTTTTCCAATCTCAATTTGGCGACTTGTTCACGTAAAAAGGAGCAGACTCTGGTCCGTAATTCCCGAGCTTCTTTACCAAACATCAATTCATCATTTAAATCATTTGGATGTTCTTGATCTTGGTATTTCAGGCACAACTCTTTCCATTCGGATCTAAATTTGGAGATGATGTTGTCGTCGATGGCTTTGCCGATGTTAACTGTGATTTGTGCACCCAAGTTGTTTGGTGTAAGATAATCAGTTTTCATATCGATTTCTTCAGGCTTGATTTTTTCAAATCCATCAGTGAAGATTGGAACAATGACCGGCTGGACGGTTGGTTCGAGGATGAGCCTGGCGGTACCCCAACGGAAGAATCTCATGGAGTTTTGGAAAGGAGGTCTTAGTTGACAGACGTAACCTTCAGGGAAGATATGAACCCAAGAAGTTTTGTAACGTAAGACGGGAGAGATGTATTTTGGAGAGAACAAGGAGATGGCATTACGAGACAATGCGGTATCTGTGTGCAACTCATTTTCCGGAGCGTCTTTGTAGTGGTCGTGGTATTGGTTGAAATGTTCAGCATCACCGAGGATGTAATCAGAGTTGATTGTGTCATCTGGAGATAAGATTCTAATACAAGCGTCTAAACCCGGTTGGAAAGGACCTCTACCGAATCTTTCACATGGGAAGATCTTACCGAGGGAGAAGAACGTTGTTGAGATCTTGTTTGTGAAGCAGACGTTAGACGCTGCCATTCCCCATCTGATATCTTCCCAGTCTTTGAAGTATCTCCATGGTAGACAGGCGAAAATGAACGGATCATCGCAAGTTGACATGTGATTCATCACTGTGAGGATTCCTCTGTTTGTGGCTCTTGCGTTGGCGAACGCAGCATCGAGGTTGGGTAGTCCCTTCACTTCGACGTTGTAAAGGGTGGCTAGAATGACTTTGGAAAAGGCGGTGGCGGCACAACATGTCAAATGAGAGAAAGCGTTCCAGATCCTGGAACGTTCCATACGGACACTCAGGATTTCGTCATCACCTCTTTTGAGGACGTCATGGAAAGACATGGCTGTTGTGTGTGTGGTTGTGGTTGTGGTTGTGGTTGTATAAGGATGGAGGACCGGGTAGAGTCTGTAGTGTTGCCAGAGAAGAAGAAGGAACTGCACTCCAGGCTGTTGAAAGTGGTCCTCCATGTGCACATGTGGAGTGGTTGAATATTTCCTAATCCAACATTTTTCGCTTTTCGCCTCCAGTTAGGCCGGCCATTTTCGCATTTATTTCGATTTCTGCTCGGGTGGGTTGCCGCATTGGGCAGATTAGATTAGAGTTACTTAGAGTTAGTTACACAGTCAGCTATCTATTTCTTCTTGTTGGTGAATCTCTCGGTGACGTGCTCGATCTTCACGTCGATGCCCTTCTCCTTCATGAGCGCAGTGAGGTACTCTTCCACCTCCTCGGCAACGTCACCCTGGATGACGATTTCGTCCTTCTTTTCGGCGTTCTTGGAAACACTGGAACCGGTGGCGAACTTGGAGGCGAACGTCTTGGCGATCTTCTTCATATCGATGTCTGGGCCTAGGACTTCCAAGTTGTTGATGGCGACGATGTGTTTGTGTTTGGTTCTTGGGATTCTCTTGATCAAGATCTTTGAGTTTTTCAAGTTTTCAGCCTCTCTTTCCTGCTTCCGTTCTTCCTTGAGCTGCATCTTTGCCAAGGAGGAGGAGATCTGGTCCTCCTTTTCGGAGGAGAGGGAGGAGGTGTTGGTGACGCCGGTACCGTAGAGAGTGTTGAACTTGTCGGCGTTGGCGTCTTCTAACCAGGCCTTGCACTTCTTGAAGGTCTTTCCGAACTCGCAGAATTCGACAGGGAGGGTGCACACCCCGCAGTATGTGGTTTCGTGGGCAATCATGGTAGTCGTGGATGTGGTGGATGTGGTGGTGGCAGTACTGGTCTCCTTCCTCCTTCCCTTAGAGAAGAAAAGTGAACGCCAGAAGTCAAAAATGGAAAATTCATGTTCCCGTTGGCTGGCGCGGACGCTGTGGAGAGAAGAGAGAAGTGGAAGGTGGACGTGGAGGATGTACAGTACGTGTTGTGTTGTTTCTGTTGGTGGCTGGATGGGTGGACAGACAGACAGACATCAGTCACACACACACAACACACACAACCACGACCAACCACAATGAGCAAGTACAGCGGATTACTCAAGGCCAAGCTACAAGAACTCCTCACCGCGAGGGGCCTCCCAATCGACGGTACCAAGGAAGTGTTAATTGAGCGTTTAGAAGAATCTGACAAGATTGGTGCCGAATTGGACGAAGCAGAAGAAGACGCCTCCACCACGACCACTACTGCTACTGCTGTCACTGCGGACGAGCCAATCCCATCCTCTGCGCCAGTTGTTGCCGAAGAAGAAGCTGCTGTTGTTACCGAAGAAGCACCAGCAACGGAAGAAGTAGTTGTTGAAGAAGAAGCCGTTGCCGAAGAAGAAGCACCTGTTGAAGAAGAAGTCACACCAGAAACATTGAAGGCTGCGGCCGTGGACCACCTTTCTAAGAAGATTGCACGTGCCCAAAAGTTCAGCGAAGATGCACAGGTTGCAGCTCTTCAATCTGAATTGGCCAGAATTGAAAAGTTCGGTGTTGCAATTGACTCAGCCATTGCAAGAGAATTAGGATTTGCACCAAAGAAGCCAGAGCCAAAGAAGCCAGCTCACAAGCATAATAACAACAACAATAACAACAACAAGCGTCGTTTCAGCAATAACAACGGGAACAGAAACGCCGGCAACAGAAACAGAGGTGGTGCCAAGCCAAAGGGCAACTTCAGAAGAAACAGCAACGGCCACAGCACCTACCACGGTAACGACAGATACGCCAACAGCGGCCGTGTCTACAAGACCCGTTACTAGACGCTGACTAAAAGAAAAGACCCCTGTATTGTATCACTACCCCAGCACGGTCTGCTGTGTACTGTACTGTGTATAGATGTAAGCGTTTATAGTGTATAGCCAATAAGACTGTGATGTATGAAGGATGTATGTAGAAGTCCGACCAGCTAGCTACAGCCAGAAAGTGGAGATAATTGTAATAAAGGGCCGATTTGCCGGCCGGGGACGGGGACGGGGGACCGCGGACAATGCGGGAGGGAAAGCCAGGACGGCCGACTAGTATTAATAGTGGGTGGTGGGTGGTGTCTTATCTCCCTCCCCGTCCGGCGGTTGGCGTCTCGTCGGGCAGGCCAGATCAGATCAGATCAGAGCAGATCAGTGGGTGGTGGTGGTGGGACAGTAGATGACAGAGACGTGGGCTTGTAGAGACGGGAGAGGGAGAGTGGCAGGGGGA
>JAJMLU010000177.1:3267-18934 GCA_030569835.1 Pichia sp. NRRL Y-27261
ACTGGAACCAATTAAATCAGTATGCGAAAACTTAATGTCATCCAAAACAGCCTTTCTGTCAACCATTTGGTCACCATGTTGGTAGATGATACCACCCATCAGTTGTGATAAGATTTCCTTGGCAAAGTCAACATACTTGTTAGTGTTGAATGGTGCACTAAGTTGGAACTTTTTGGTGAACTTAGCATCAATGATATCTAATGTCTTTGCAATTTCAGCAGAAAGATCATCCTTGACGATCTTCTTTTCGGAAACATCTGTGTTGTAGATAATATCGAATTGAAAATCACCAACAAATGTCTTTTGAACAAGGTTGAAGTTACCCTTGAAATCGTGTGGGTTTCTTAATTGTAACAATTCAATTGGTGAAAATGCAGCTGGAGAAACACCATTATCTTCGAATTCCTGGATGTTGTTTCTAACTAAAGCCCAGAAGATATCGCTACCCTTCCAAACTTCATGCTCTGGGACAACCAATGAAGTGTAATGAGTCTTGGTTGGATCATAACTTTCATCATCTGGAATAGTATGCATGTCTGGATAAACGTTCATATCATCATCAATGATTTCAATAGTGAAGTTCCCCTTTAATTTATCCATGAAACCCTTTAAGGTAACATCACCTTCGATCAAGTTGTTTGATTCATCATAGAATTCACCTTCAAAACCGAGATTACCTTCATCTTGAAGACCGGCATAGAAAACAACGGAGTTAACAGATTGTTGTCTACTCGTGGTACCCTTAACTCTCAAAGCCCAGTTTAAACCATCTTCGGTCTTGACGAATTCAGTAGTTAAGTGAAGATGAGAATCACCATCAATAATTGTTTCAACACCACCGTATCTTGGATCATATCTAGTCCATCCGAATTTTTCAATATTGTGTGTTTGTTCACATGAGTGTCTGGATAACATTGGACCATGGAATGTTTCTGATGGGAACCATAACAAACCAGATAATAATGAGTTTGGAATACGTGGACGAACACCAACGTATAAGTTTGATCTATATGGACCCCAGTTCAATGACTTTTGGTTGAGTTTTTCATACTCTTCTGCAATTGTATCAAAGTCTTCTAATGTTTGGGCATTTGTGAAGCCAAACAAGAGAACAATGAAATACCATATACTGACGAACATCATTGTTTGTATTCTTGGTCTTGTCTGGTAAAAACTCCAAAGGAAATCTCCAGAAAAGAGATGAATGAGTAGGCTGAATATTTGACACGTACATTTCATGGAGACACCAAAATCAAAAACACTGAAATCTTAAAATTCGCTTACGTAACATATCTCGGAGCGCAGCTAGTGTCCGATATCTTCTGGTATCTACAGTTTCAGCTAGAAATGCTATTCTGATTATACTATTAACAGATTCTATATAATGTACAAGTAATGTATACACAAAAGTGAAATATCTATAAAAACCCAGTCTTTCTTTTCTTTTTCTTTGGTCCTTTTTGGGATTGACTGAACCCGGGTTGTGAAAGCTTTTGACTTTTTTGTGATTGTGAAATTTGTTGTGAACTTGGTGCCGATGATGGAATTGCACTGATGTCAGTTTCAACAGGTTTATCCTTTGTAGAGAGTACAGTCTTCTTCTTGATTGGTGATGAATTAAGCGTGGCTCGTTGTGACACTTTGGAGTGTTGTGATACGGCGATTTGTGGAATTTGTGAAGACATAACCGTTGGGAAAGACATGTTGTTCGCACGTGAATTTGTAGAGTATACTTCTTCCTCATCTTCTGAATCCATAATACCGACAATGTTTGCGTCATCTTCGAACGAACCTAGAATATTGGAGTAATCTTCAGGTAATTCTGCAGCACAGAGTCCTATTTGCTTTGTAATTTCACGTTGGTCGATTGTCTTTTCATTCTTTCTTAATTCGATTAAACTCAATAATAAGTAGAGAGTCACATCTTGAGTAATATACCTATCAGAATCACCAACCAATGATTCGAAAAACTTGATGATTTTATTACCCTTTTTATCGATATCATCTTCACCTGAATATATCCCGGAAAGGATCATATTGTCAGTCAACCAAGACGTTTGATTTAAATGCACACTGAATTCATCATTATCTTTATTATTAATCAGATGCTTGACAATCTTGAAAATGTTCTTGATGTTTCTAGGAATGTGAATATGACTGATCATTTGAAATAACGATTTCTGTGTAATTGATTCATCATCGAGGAATTGTTTTAATGTTTCATAAATTTCAGTTGTCACTTCATTGGCATCAGGTGCATCATCATCATTAAACACGTAATAATCAATGAGCTTAACAAACAGATCAGAGGAATCTGCCTTATCGATTGGGACTATATAACTATGTTTCATGAATTCTCTCGGATTTGTTCTATATTTACTCACTTGACCAAATTTGTCATCCTCATTGTAAAAACTTGTATATTTCAGGAGATCAAATGTGATTTCTCCATTTTCTTGTTTTTGTAATATGATGTTTAAATAAAACTTTGGACTAAATTGATAAATGACTGTAGTGATTGGTGAATTCTTAAGGTCTGTGAAGAATATGTATGGGTTATTGACTATTTTAAAACTTTCAATATTGAATTCCATCGTATAGTTGATTACTGTGTTTTTAGAAGATACCACACAAACTTCATTTGTGGGATTTCTAGGTGCTTGAATAATATGGAGTGTCATGGATGTGTCTAAATCGTTGAAATAGTGTTTCCATGCTAATTTTCTTTTGAATCCATGGGATGCATCGACAATGATGATTTCTTTTGTAGTTAGTATGTAGTAAATGTCGTTATCACCTGGACTTTTGACTATATCTAAGAGTTTCGTCCATATACCTGCCATTATACGGCATCTGAACTTTTCCAGACGAAGTTCACCAGTTAACGATATGTCAAATGAGTATTCAAAGAGCTGTGATCTTGAAAATAATATTAATCTTCCTGGATCTAACCAAATTGATTTCTTAAAATTTGAAAGCTCAGTTGGCTCATAAAATGAATCGAATTTCAAATCGACTTTTTCAAATATGATGTTTTTCAAACTATCTGATTTAAAGACAATGAATTTTCCAACATTATCGGTGATGCACAGCCTTAAAACTCTTGATGTGACTAACAAACTTGAATGTGCAAAGGATGTCCATGTAGGTCCCTGTTTGAATTGAAAGACTTTATTTAACAGGAAGGCAGAATTAAATATAGTAGCTCGTAAAACGTAAACTGTGTCTATCGTTCTGACCAAGATTAAACTTGTATTAGAATCAAGGCTATACGTCTTTATACCCAATACGTGAGATTTTAAAGTTAATGAACGTACCCATACGAATTTTGGCGATTTCAATTTTATATTGTCGAACTTATCGTTTTGTTCATCTTCATGTCTCTGTTCTATATCGTCGAATCGAATTCCTTCTGTTTCCCGTTGCATTTCTGACAATCTTCTCTTTTTCTCCTTGAGTAAGTTCCATCCATTCCATTTCGGATTGAGTCGTCCAAAGATCAAGACGTTATCATTCACACCCGATGATATCACCGAATACACTCTCGTTCCTAACTTGAACAGCTGACATGTCTGTGAGAGACATGGATCGCATGACATGTGATCTTCATTTCCTATTGTTTTTTTGTTACCGCTGATCCAACTCGAGTTAGTCTTGATAATTTTTTCATCTAGTGGATCATTCTTGGCTTTTTTTGAGACTAAAGATTCATCCTTGTTATTTATAGCTGATTCAAGATCCCATATTTTCCGTTGACTTGACTTCAATACTGCTAGTCTTCTCGGTATCTCTGAGTAATCATGTGCAAAATCCAGTGATAATGATTCGTTTGAGAAAATGGCATTACCGATCGTAGTCGACCCGAAAGTTTCGGATATCCCCAGATCTGGTGTATGAGGTAGCATCTCTGCTTTCTATTCTCCTACCACGACGGTATACGAAGTGGGATGTCTATTGGTGTGGGAATACGAGAACGAATGTTTAAAAGGAGTTGCTGTGACATGGGAGGACAGATAAACGCAGAAAAAAATTCTTAAGATGGATTTGGCACGCGTGCATAAACTGCAGCGTACTGGGAGGTTTTTTTATTTACAGCATTTAGCAGAGTGTACAAACAGCTAGAAACGTCATAATAGAATAGAAAGGGGAAAAACACATTATATAAATAGGCTAATTAGAATAAGAATTTTATTGAACGTATTTATTTAGAAGCGTCTTCGAAAGATTCGAAACGTAAGTCCCAGTTAATTTGTGGACCTAATGTTGGTAAAACTTCAGCAACACTTTGGACATCCTTATCACCTCTACCAGAGACGGTAATGACTATACTTTGGTCTTTGGACATCTTCTTTGCAGCTTGGACAGCACCATAGATCGCATGGGAGGATTCTAAAGCTGGAATGATACCTTCGTATTGTGATAATAATCTGAAACCTTCTAAAGCTTGAGCGTCAGTAACAGCAATGAATTGGACTCTACCGCTATCCTTCCATGCAGCTAATTCTGGACCGACACCAGGGTAATCTAAACCTGCAGAGACGGAGTGAGTGTCGTGGACTTGACCATCATCGGATTGTAAAACATAAGTCTTAACACCGTGGAAAACACCCGGTTCACCAGCGGTTAAGGTTGCAGAGTGGTATTCAGTATCTAAACCACTACCACCAGCTTCACAACCTAATAACTTGACGGAAGTATCATTTTCGAATGGAGAGAAAGTACCAGTAGAGTTAGAACCACCACCGACACAAGCAACGATAAGATCTGGTAACTTACCATCGTTCTTCTTCATATATTGTTCCTTAATTTCTTGACCGATGACAGATTGGAAAGTTCTGACTAAAGTTGGGTATGGATGTGGACCGATAGCGGAACCAACGACGTAGTAAGTACTCTTCAAGTTGGTGACCCAAGATCTGAAAGCTTCAGAAGTGGCATCTCTTAAAGTCTTAGTACCGTTTTGAACGGCAATAACGTTAGCACCTAAGATTCTCATTCTGAAAACGTTTAATGCTTGTCTTCTGACATCTTCAGCACCCATGTAGACGGTACAAGTCATACCAAATTTAGCACAAGCGGTGGCAGTAGCAACACCGTGTTGACCAGCACCAGTTTCTGCGATAATGTTCTTCTTACCTAATCTCTTAGCAATTAAGACTTGAGCTAAAGCATTGTTGATCTTGTGGGAACCAGTATGGTTTAAATCTTCTCTCTTTAACCAGATCTTAGCACCACCTGCGTATTCGGTTAATCTTTCAGCTTCATGAAGAGAAGAAGGTCTACCAATGTAGTCGTAAAGAGCGTGGAATTCATCCCAGAAAGTTGGGTCAGCGATTGCGCTTTCGAAAGCTTCTTCTAATTCTCTTAAACAAGCGTGTAAAGCTTCTGGGACGTATTGACCACCGTAAGCACCGAAGTTTGGATTATGTATGTGTTTTTCTGAGAAGTCTGGCTTTTCGACAACGTCTGGCTTTTCAGTCAAGACGCTTGAGGAGACAGTGTTTGCACCTTCACCGTTTAAGATGGATTTGACAAAGTCTCTTGCGGCTTCACCTCTCTTACCTTCTGGAGCGGCTTCGACGAGGGTGATCAACTTGGAACCGATGACGACACCGTCAGAGTTTTCACCGACGGAAAGGTAGTGTTCTCTGGTGGAGACACCGAAACCGACAGCGATTGGAGTGTGACCGGTGAATTGTCTGACGTGAGTACATAATGGGCCAACTGAGGAGGTGACGGAGACACCAGCACCGGTGGTACCCATACGGGAAACGACGTAGATGAAGGAGTCTGCGATTTCACCTAATAACTTCAATCTGTCGTCGGTGGTTGATGGAGCAACTAATGGAACGTAAGATAAACCTTCGTTAGAACAGATACCTCTGAACTTGACGGCTTCTTCAGGTGGTAAATCGACAACGATGAAACCGTTGGCACCGGCTTCCTTGGAGGCCTTGATCAATTTTTCTTCACCGTATTTTAAGATTGGGTTATAGTAACCCATAAGGACGATCGGAATGGTAACACCTTCAGATCTTGCTTGTTTGAGTAAATCGAGACATTTTTGAACGGTACAACCGTTTTCGATGGCCTTTGTGTTGGCTTGTTGGATGGTTGGACCATCGGCAATTGGATCTGAGAATGGGATACCGAGTTCAATGACATCGGTACCACCTGCTTGCAAACCCTTGAGGATATCGATAGTATCGTTTTCAGTTGGGAAGAAAGCGGTCATGAAAGTGACCAGGGCATTACGGCCTTCGTTTTTGGCCTTGATGAAGGCTTCTCTGAGTTCTGCAGACATGTTGATTGTTCTGTTTGGTGTGTTTGGTGTGTGGGAGGGAGGAAACAGTGGATCTGGTAGAAGAGGAGTAACAGGGCCGTTAACGGTGGCAGTGAAAAATGGCTGGAGTGTGGAGTGTCCATTTCTCAGAGGCCTCCTCGCAGTTTCGAAGAGTCACCGGTCGAGTCATTTGGGTGGCGCGGGTGGCGGGTGCGCTGCGGTGCTAGCAGTTGATTATTCTTGTCAGTTGGTTCTTCGTTCTTCTTATGGTCTCTGTTGTTTCATTGCTTCTCCATGGCCGATTTACAGTCTAAAAGAAGGGTGCCGTTTAAGGTTAAATAGAGGTGGCATATGACGCAAGCGCAGAGGTGGTGGGTATTTTATTAAGAACACTATACAGAAGATTAGATTAGATTACACATTGATGGATGGCTGATTGTACAAAGAGACCGAGAATCACTGCTTCTTCGCAGGTTTCCTCTTCACGGTCTTCGTTTGCGGCTTCTTGCTGGACGGTGTGTTGCTGGCGGACGATGTAGAGCCAGGACCTGCTGGATTTACCGGAGTGGAGACCGTGGAGATGGCTGTCGTCACCTGCAGCATGTCGAGTTCGTTTGTCGTTGTTGAAGCTGATGCCACCGTCTTGGCGTCGGTGAGGAGCTTAGTGTCCACCTGCACACGGTGGGGGACGATCTTAATGGCGTCGTCGGGACTCATACCTTGTTTGATCTTGAAGTATCTGATGACAGGAAGGACACATTTGTAGGCGGCGAAGAAGGTGTTGAACTCCGTCTTGAGGGTCACCACCTTGTTAGCGATGTTTTTGTAGATCTCGGATGGCACCGACGTCTCTTCTATGGATGCCATGGCATTGATGTACATGAACATGTCGTATCTTATCTTCTCGAGCTTGTGCTGGAGGAACTCGATCTGCTGGAGCAGGGCCTCCATGTCCACGTTTCCGGCCTCCAAGTCCTGGATGGAGACGGGCGAGAGAATCTGTGGTGGGGCGGTAATGGCTGCTGTCATTGATGTTGTGTGCCGTGTTGTCTGTGTACAAGCTACGTAGATCTAGAAAGAAGAACAGGTCTCTAACTGGCCTCTAAAGGGTCTCACAATTAACAGGCTACGAAAAGCTGAGCGCCTTCTCGCTCCCCCGATACGACAGATTTTGCTGTTGTGTGCGGGTGCGGCCGCCCGCGTTGATTTGCTGCGCCACCGCCACATAGAGAGCGTCGACACTTCCATACTTGTCGTCCTTTATCTTGCTCATGCTCATGTTCATGTCATTCAGGTCCACGGGGCGGTACTGGATGAGTCTGTTGAGGAGCTGCAGACTCTCCTCGTATCGCTGCTCTCGCATGGCGAGCTGCTCGGCAGCCTGCAGAACGACCCACTCCTTTTCGGCAGAGGTGAACTTCCACTCTCCGCTGAACACAACAGGGAGAATCCACTGGATCGCAGGAACATAGGAATCAAACTTCCCATAGATGACACCGAACCGGATGGACTCGATATAGACGTTCCGGAAAAACTTCAATTCTTCCTCATGCACGACCGTTTTCTTCTGTTTGTTCTCTTCATTCACCGCAACGACACTCTCTCGTAGCTTCCGTAGCGACATCAGAATGGAATCTCTGTCGGTCTCATTTCTATCTTCCTCTTTCTTTGCAGTGTACGCACTAATTCTTTCCATGGTCTCTTGGTATAGCGATTGTCGAGCGTTCTTGTCGTTCTTAAGTGTCATGTCTTCCCCTCGACTGATCAATCCGTATCTAGTTGCACTGTCATTCTCCTTCTCCTTCTTAGCATCCTTCTCAAACCTCTCCTGTCTTTTTCGAAGTATCTCGGCTTTATCCTTGTCCATTTGTGAAATTGTTTCAGCAGTACCAGTCTCCTTGCGCTCGGTATCTCCAGATCGGTCGTTTCTGTATCCACCTCGGCCTCCTCGTCCACCACCGCGTCCTCTACCACGTCCCCAATTCCCTCCTCTTCCATTTCCTCTACCTCTGTAACTTCCGTATTCTCTTTCACTCATTGTCTATGTGCTAGATTGCTAGTTGTGAGATTCACACACAATTCAAGAAGAACAACCACCCATCACCAACACAAACCCTCCAACAAAATTTCAAATTTCCTCTTTCGGAAATGCACGCACTCACTACATGAATTTCGACATTTCATCGTTCTATCCTTTTTCCATTCATCATCTTCTTCCTTAACTCTAACAACCAACCAAACACGATGCTTAAACTGGCCTTCTTTGGTTCAGACTACTTCAGCATAAACTGTCTCAAGCAGATCCTGCCATTATACAATGCATCCAATCCCTCATCGTCAATAATATCACACCTAGACATTATCACCAGAGCTCCAAAATTGAGTGGTAGAGGTATGAAACAACTAAAAGACGTGCCGATAGTGTCATTTGCAGAATCACAATCCCTCAACCTCTTACGCGCAGACAAAAAGGCAGACTTTCAGACACTCATGAATACAACAAAGTACGATATCTGTATTGCCGTCTCATACGGTAAACTCATTCCATCGTCATTTTTACAATCTCTCAAGTTTGGTGGTTTGAACGTGCATCCCTCCATCTTACCAAAATACTCTGGTCCTGCTCCACTACAGCGTGCGTTACTCAATAATGACAAGGAAACAGGTGTCACTGTGCAAACACTCCATCCAACAGAATTCGATAAGGGTGATATACTTCTCCAAGAAAATTATATAATCAGAACGGAAGAAACATTAGATACACTTACACATGAACTTTCAACAGTGGGTGGTCAACTCCTCAAGCGTGTTCTTGAAGAGAAGATATACGATCCAGAATCTCCAACACACAAACTGATCACTCCGGTGCTTCCATATTCATACGCAAACAAAGTCCAGAGTATCGAACGTGAAATAGACTGGGAGAGATATACAGCGTTCGATCTCTATCGGAGAGAAAACACACTTGGGCAACTATACACATTCAAATCGTTCATCCCAAAGAAGAAGAGTAAGTCCAATGCACTTTCATACAAGAGAATTGTACTATCCGGCGCATCCCCAATAAGCACTCCACTTACTGACGCAGACAAGGATTTACCAAATGGTACATTCAGACTCTATAACGACGACCAATTCCAAGTTAAAGTCAATGATGGATTTGTCACATACACCGAAATCAAAACTGAAGGATTCGGTTCAGAAAATGGACCTAAATTCTTCAACTCTTTGAAAAAGAAATTCGGTACTACAGATACGATATTCACTGCGATTCCTGATACTTCATGTAAATAATAATAACGATTCGTTTAAACTAATAAATTTTATAAATCACGAAAACACTAAACTATAATGCAACAATACAATGTTTGTTGTATTCGTTAACCGCAGTGGCGATTTGCGTGTAAAGATATCTCTTGTCTGCTCTATCTGGCAGTGGAATAAATCTAGGTGGTTCGGTAACAGTCTTGGTCTTGATACGGATACCCGTCTTTTCTAATGTGATGTTTTGGATATTCTCTAATGGGATTTGCCAGTCAACACCCAGATCAAATACCTTCATGACGAGAATTCTGTTGAAACTGATAATACAGGCACGGTCTCCACCTTGTAACACAATATGTGCTAGATACTGATCATCGGAGTAAATACCCGATCCACAAGCCTTTAACCAATATTGACCTTGTGCTTCCTTGTTCGAATATGTAACAATGGCACCGTCGTATGGAATGAAACGTGGTAATCTCACCTTCTCAATGCCTTCACCATCAAAAACTGTAGTAGTACTCTTAATACTTTCACTGATATTATTAGCTAAATCTAAAACACCAGTAGCTGTCTTGGTAGGCAATCCTAACAGACCTTTACCAATACCCTTGAAAAATCCAGCCGCACCTTCACGAGTTGCACCTTCCATTGGTGCAGTTGCTAAACCTGTCAAACCACTGGAAATACCATTAATGAATGAAGTGGCACCGATGGAAAGACTATCGACTGGATGGTTAGGTTTACCAGTTTGTCTAGTCAGACGTCTCTTTTCTTGGAAATCTTTATCCATGGATGCTGCTGTTAAACCCTTAGCCATAGAATTCGTGAATCTGGAAACACTATCACTGACACCGAAAACAGATTTCTTCATAAAACTGATACCACCCTTAGCTAAACCAATACCCAATTCTTGTGGTCTATCTGTCATGATATAACCTTGATATGGTTCATAGAACATATCCATCACACCAGAACTGATATTATTGAACAAACCGACTGGATTACCAAGAAGATCTGCAGATCCTAAAACCTTATAAAGTTGGTACAAGAACGCTTGTTTATAATGTTCAGAAATGTTTTGCATCAAATATGGAATTGGAGTTCTGATATTTTCTAATAATAGTGCCGATAATCTAACTGGAGCATCATTGATATTACCCATCGCCATTGTAAGAACATCGGCTGCTAATGATAATGCATTTTGTGTGGTAACTGCATCGTGTGCATTGATATTTTCAGTACGCACAAAGGAAATATTGAACTGTAATGGTTGTAAATGTAACGCTTCAAAATAAAGGTCATCTGTGGATCTGATAGTTGGAGGTTCTGGAATTTGTAAGTTCTGATCCCAAAGCTCATTCTTCACTTCAGAGTTCCATGCAGCACCGGGAATCTTTGAGAAGTCCAATAATGCCCATAAGAAGTCTTCATCTACTTGAATAGATAATTCTTGTAACAACATAGTCGCAAACTTAATATAATTGACACCGTGTGTATTGTCCTTTAATCTAGCAATAGAAGTAGAGAAAACTGGATGACTATTCATTTCGAAATTAGATTTAGGAACAATCGTCGGGAACAAAATGACAGGATAAATGCAAGAGTACAATTGATTATCAATTTGCAACCACTTCATCTTCAAGCTCAGTGTTTGATAAATATCGGATTCATTGTAATGGAATTCGATACCCTTGATGGTAGTGTAACACAATTCTTGGTATTTGTTCTTAGTATTAACCAAAGAGATACCAACACCCTCAAAATTGAAAACAACAGTAGTGTAGTATTCTTCATCTTTAATTATGGTATCAAATTCATCCTTCAGTGGTGCATTGGTTAACATCGTAGATGATGACTTGTTTTGTTTCAATTGGTACATACTTGTTCTTGGGTCATATTCGGAAATCATTAACGCTTGGACAGGACCATCAGCAATAACATTCAAATCATAAATTTGACCACTGTTTTGTTGAGTCTTAACACGCATTGGCATCAAAGAACCGATTTCAGCAAGTTGAATGTATCTTTCTCTATTACCACATCTGAGGACCAATTCCTTCACTTCAGCAGCTGGGAAATCCCATGCGTATGGCATAACACTCTTTGGTGGAATTTTGTAGAAAACAGGGGTGAATGGAGTATCAGATGTTTTATTACCATCCTTGTCAATATATGGATCCGCTTGGTAGATGAAGAAGTCGGCATCACTGAAGTTTCTAATAGAATATGGCCATAAGTTCTTAGCATCCAAAATATTGATGAAAATAGAGGCATGTTCAGTACTGATGACAACTCTTAACAACATGTGTGCGTTGGAATCCAACTTCTTAACACGAATATAGATTTCACCGACATTATTAATAACAAATGCGGCAGACATATTCTCACTTCCCAGCTTGAAACCAACCATCATCTGTTTATCACCATAGGTAGGCATATCATAGATTGGTGATGCGGCATTAGAGCCAATATCGATGGTCTTAGAACTACCGACTAAACTAACAACAATAGGAATATTCAAATCGTTTCTGATGACATATCTTGGAGTGATGATAATAACCTTAGTTAAATTATAAACACCTTGACCTTCGGTAATGTAAACGCCGACATCATTTTCGAAATTCTTTGCCTTCAAACCGACTCTGACTTCAAATGATTGACCAATCTTATCGATACTGAAACTTTCACTTGGAAGTGAATCTGCAATCCTAAGTTGAATAGTGTTTCTTTCTAAATTACCTCTGAAAATATCAAATGCATCATTCTCGATACCGAATGAGAACATATCTGGATATTCTTCTTCATTGTTAGTCAATACGCCTTCCTTACTTCTAGAACATAAAGTGTTGAAATTGTCCATAATGAAAAGATCCTTACCAGTTCTGTTGACGAGAATGTATGGTGAATAAATGGATACCTTCGTACCATACTTAGGATCTTGCGAATAGTACAATCTAACACTCAATCTATGACCATCGTCATTCTTCAAATTGATTTCCTTGTCAACGGTAGTCATGTTGTTTGGAGTATTAACAATAGAAGCGGCCGAAATCGAATAGGTCGAGCCCAGAACTTGAATCTTGATAACAGCACTGTAATTCATGTCGACAACATGGATAGGACATTTCTCACCCTTCTTCAAATGGTCATTCCATTTCTTAGGACCCTTTTGGAAAAGTCTCCATTCGATATCATACGGCAATAAGTTTTCAACAACCAATGGTGGAGAGATGTAAATACTCATGTGTGGATACAATTGGTTAAGAACTTCCTTCTCATTATAGAGTGCATGGGCCTTGTAGTAATAGTAATCAGCAACACCATTTTCTTCGATACGTGGACATTCTAAAAGCAAGTCATGATCTCTGATACTTTCCCAAGACATATCTGTTGGAGTTTCATCACCTTGTAACTTTGCAATGGACCAACCAAAAATTTCACTGGTCGTTTCAGGTCTGACCGCCAACTTACCATTGTAGACATAATCGATTGGGAGTGCAAGTTCACCGCCTGTTGGAACAACGATTTCTCTATCAACAACGAATTCACCATCATAATTACCAACACCAACATGGATAGGAGTAGCGGTGAAGTTCTTGATCGTGACGGTAGATTTAAGAATAACTTCCTTGACTTTATCTTCAGCTAAGACGATTTGACATGCAAGTCTGTTGTGGTACTGGTTGTTCAATAATGGGGTAAGCATCATAACTTCTTCACCTTCAGCTCTTAATGACAACTTTCTTATAGGATCGTAGATAGAATCGACGAATTGGACACCAATATAATTGAGATTTGGATTGATGGATAAACTTTCACGGACCTGTCTCCAATCTTCAAAGGACCATGGAATGGTAGATTGATCCTTCAATAATGTTAATTGTCTTTGCTCATCACCACCATCATCGATCCAGATATTCAGATCATAACCAGTTTGATTGACAATTCTGTATGGAGAGTCTTCACCACGAGCCTTCAATTCACCCTTTTCGGAAAGTAAGTTGGCAAAATGTGAAAGTGTTGCAATAGATCTGGAAGTGACTGTTAATTCCGCGGTTTCTCTTGAGACAAAGTTGACAGAAATCTTTTGTTTTGCATTTCTTTCAATATGAATAGCGAACGACCATGGTTCTAATAATGGTTCCCATTGTGACAATGAGTAGTTGAAAATTTTGACCAACGACATAATTCTTGTATCAGCTTCTAATTCAGTTGACCAATTCTTAGCATTGATCTCAAATGCCTTAACATCGAAATCTAAAATAGGCAATTCATGAACATCACCAATTAAAACCAGTCTGAAACCTTGAATGTTGATCTTCAGTCTTTCACCCTTCACTATAATAACAGCTTCGGAATTCTTACGCATTCTGCCTTGTTGTGAAACCTTGGATAACGACGAGATAATAGATGGAGCATATTTGGAAATCTTCTTACTAATTTGGTCAGTTATGGAAGTACCATGGTGGGTATGCATATGATGTTGACTACCATCTGAGATTTCCTTATTACCTTCACTAAACATCGATGACGCTCTATTGAAAATTTCAAGGGCTAAGTAGATATCTCTTAATGACAATCTCAATAATAATGGATCAATGTTGGAATCAATTGTAGTCAAGTATGAGGTCTTGTTAGAACCACGAGTATCCAGAACAAAGTTGAATGAGAAATCATCTAAAATTCTTAATTGACTAGAACTGTCCATTGACATCTTGTTCAAGAACATACCGATACCAGAAGCATTCATCTTAGTGATGTCACTGATGGTTAAACCTAATTGACTGATCTTGAAAATAACAGCTTCAGAATCGGCCTTCTCCGGGTTGGCCAACAAGATAATAGATGGATCGACAATGTTAATGTTGTAGTTGATTGGATTAGCAGTCACTGTATCAGAATCATCATCTTCCAGAATCTCTTCAATCTTCTTACCCTTATCCATATTCTCATCGATACTGTTGTAATCCTTCATGTATTGATCAACAACCATCTTTGGCGTATGGGTGGCAAAATCAGCAAATGACTTCAAAGCGAAAAGATAGTCCATGACTAAGATAACACGAGGGCTGTCAATAGCGACATCGATAGAAGTAGTACCGTCGATCGAATTGACAAGACCCATGAATTGGTATTCTGTGTGTTCAACTTCAGGAATAATATCGGTGAAAACATTCTTGGTGATTGCTCTGACATCCTTAACGACAAACGACTTGATGTGTAAATCAGACTTGAAGTCACCATTGGTGTACAATTGGAACTTGGCACCCATATCGTTTAACGAGAATTGAGAAAGTTTCTTATCGCTAACGTCAACGGAATGGCGAGTATTGTTGTACAATGTCAATGAAACAATTGGAATATTGAACGCAAAATCTATTGAAATGGAGTTTGGTTTCTCCTTATTGGCATCAGGTGTAGGGGCGGGAGATTCGATGACTGATCTAGGAGGCGATTCCTTTTCCGGTGACTTACTTCTCATGATCAACATATTTGCATTCGTTGCATCAGTTTCAATGTCTTCGATATCATCGGTACCGACACTACTATCCTTGAACACTCTAGGAAAACTTTTCAAGACTTGGATAACACTAAACACTTGCCATTCGGTCAACTTGATGTCATTACCGGCTAGATCACCCTTGACAATCATGGCTGGACGTTTCGCATCTTCACAATCACAATAATCAACATTGAAATTCACATCCAACTTATCAATAATTTCTAAATCTTGAATTTGGTTGTCATTGACGACAAAACTAGAGGAAATCTTAGTATTCGTCAAACTTGCCTTCATGATGTTGAGATAGATGCCATCCTTCTTTTCGAAATCGTTAAACGTGTGGATTTCACCAAGATTGGCAGTGATTGTATCATACAAGTTGTTAACTGGATCGACAATCTTTGGGAACACAAAAATTGGCGCACGGATCAAAATATCAAATTTCATCTTGTTTGGATATTCCACATTGTTAGCCTGGTCCAAGGCAGCATCTCTTGCACGATCATAGATGTACTTCATACGCTGGAATTGACAGAGGAAACTATAGATTCTGGCAAACGAGTCTTCGGTGAACATGACAACCATCGAACGTGTTTCGAATTTGAATTTAGAAC
>JAJMLU010000177.1:18944-30174 GCA_030569835.1 Pichia sp. NRRL Y-27261
CTGTGGATCGTAAGTTTCGTAGAATAAATCTGCTAAATCGTCACCTTGAATACTGATCAATTCTCTACCACGATGGGTATCATTATCGATTAAATTCAAACCACCTAATGTTGCAGAAACACGCATACTATCAGGCAACATAAAGACACTAATATCTGCCTTTTCGAGAACCAGAGTGGCTAACTTGATACCATCATCGTTCAAAATCATGTTGATACTCTTCATATTGACATTGACATTGATATGAGCAGGCGCGTTCATGTTGGCTTCATCGTTATGACGCAACTTATCGGATGGAACTTCAGCATATGGATCAGTGAATGTGTTAAGCGAGTAGTTGAGCAATGTTAATAACGACTTTCTAGTGATCACGACTTGGAAATCGGAAATATCCAATTTGACGTCCTGATCATAGCATTCAATGATTTCACCTTTGAAATTGGCCAGTCTTAGAGACCTGGTGTAATTGACAACGAACAAATTATCAACGGATGAGGAATTGCCTGTCTTTTTCGAACCCACCAACTTCTTGAATTCATCAACGTTCGAATTTTCCATGAAATCGTTAATGGACAAATCGGCCAGGAATAAATCAACGTGCATTTCATTTTCAGATTTGTAGAACTGGAGTTGTAACTTATCACCGACTAAATCGACTAATGTCTCAGCTTCAAAAGTCATAGTATTGGAGCATCTCTTCATGGATAAAATGATCAAGTCCATGGTGAAGTTGAATTCGATACTGTGTTGAGAAGCAGATGGTGAATTGAGGCTGGTCACAGAGGCCGACAAATCATTGGCGTGTGGAGAATCAGCAGATAGATCGACAACGCCGTCTAACGTTGGAGCAGGATTAGTTGTGTCGGTGAGGAAAGTATGTGCATCGGGGAAAGTATCATCGAGTTCGCTTGGATCATCATCGAAATTAGGGAATGTAGTGGAGAGAAGATCCATGAAAATCTTATATTGGTAATCACTCAACATAGCAACGAATCGAGGAACATCACCGCTGATTTTCATTCTTGGTAAATCGTAGAATGTTGGAATGATGGATAATTCGACAATGAAGTTCATATTAAGTTGATCTAGGATCAATGAATTTTTCTCACCTTCGGAATGTAGTTGTTCGATAGTCGACTTGATATCCGGACCAATCAAAATCTGTGCATCTTTCAACGATAAATTATACTTGTCGTACATGTAGGTGTTCAACTTCTTCCAGTCGTCTTCCGTGTACTTATCCTTCTTTTCATTCTTGATCTCTTGATACTTGTCAGCAGGAATGATGTCACTGACGATACTGATATGACCGGCATCCAAAATACCGACCGGAGAGTCCCATTTAGTTGGATCTAATGGCAAGATGATCAACGGAGCTTGTAGATCCATCTTACAGTTCATGGTCTTGTGTTCTTCAAAAGCGTATTGTAATCCGATCTTGGTCTGCTTGGTGAAATCTTGGATGGTCGATTCAGCTGCATTCATAAGTGTACCAATTGTGTCGATGTGTGCCTTTGGGGGTTTGAAGAATCTGTGAATGGATTCGATGAACTTGGTGTTGTGGAAAATGGTCATACTGCTTAACTTGGCAATCAATTCGGAATCTGCGGTTTCGTCCAATGGATTGTGCTCGAAAGAGACTTGGAAGAACGGATCGTCTAAGAATGTCGATTGTGTGAGATCGGTTGAGTCCCATGGCGAAGTCGAAGCAGCAGCTTGTGGAGATGGAGTCAATTGTTTCACGCTGACGATATGCTTGTATAGGGTATTTGCATTACCATCTTCGACGGCGAATTTGTTCAATTTGAAACCAATGAAATAATTGTCCTTTCTCTGTAAGAATTCCACATGACAACCTTCGGAGATGAATTCTGCCAGGTTTGAAGAGTTGGAGTTTTGTCTGATTATGAAAGAACCCTTGTTCAATTTACAATCCACTGCGATCTTGACTCTTTCCTTTGGAACATCTAAACTATCTGCAAGAACCTTGGATTCATCGAATTCAATGGCATCGTAGAATTCGTTGATTTGTTCATCTGTGATCTCGATATTAGTATCTGGAGTGGTGTTGGCGTCTGTTGAAGCAGGAGGAGCGTTAGAAGATCCCCACCAAGATGAGAACCAGCCGTTGTTAGCAGGTGCGGCACCGGCAGCTGCAGCAGTCGCCGGTTGTGCAGGCAATGCGTGGAATTCCTTCTTGTATTGTAGCTTTGCCAATGATCTATAAAACTTCAAATCATCGAAATCACAATCGATTTCTAGTTGATCAAGAGATTTCTTTTCATCAGCAGTGAGTGAGTTCTTGTCGACGAGATATTTCTTCCATAGTTTGATGTATTCCTTTCTCTGGTCTCTTCTAATTTTGATGTAGTCCCATGTCTTCTTGTAGTTTCTCTCGTGGATTTCGTTATAGACGGATTCGAATGAGTACTTTAACCATTTGTATGGATCTTCTGCGATTGTGCATGATGGAGAATTCAATCTGAATTTGTAGGTTTTTCTGTAATAGCTCATTTCGGAGGTGGAATCGAGAATGTTGCAGTATTGCAGTCTGTTCAAGTTCAATCTGAACTGTTCAAAGAAGAGTTCGATGTTGTAGTGTGGAGAGGTATCCGTTGGGCCTAATTTATTCAATGTGAGATGACCTTTACCGGAGACGGGTTGTAGGAGGTATTCGATGCTGTTATCGGAGTCTTCCGAAGAGGCGAGGTCGATGTAGTTCTTCAAGTTCTCGATCATTCCCGGCTGGTCGACATTGGAGAAGATCTGGTCTATATTCGAGTTGATGGATGTGTCTAGATAGATTGTTAGCGATTTCAATAGCAGGAGTTTTCTTGAGATGTTGCTGATATTTTGGATGAAGTTCTTGATCCAGTTTTCATCTGTTGAGACGGCGGACAACTCGTCCAATGTGAAACCCAGGGCGCATGGGAGTTTAGTGAAGCAATTGAGGTCTTCGTACCTGATGTGGATATTTTTGATGGTGATTTGCAAATTATCGATAATTTTCGAAATGAGTGATTCTGTAAAACTTTCATTCTTCAATTTATCATTTGGATCCATCGACTCTAGAGCTTGGTTTTGGGATATTATTTCTAGGTCCTCCAATTTCTGTTTCTTGATTCTCAATTCTTTATCGAGTTCTTCCTTCTTGTTGGCCTCATTAAAAGTAGGGACGGTCGCAGATACCAAAAGGTACACGTCCTGGATCAAGATTTTGACGGGTTTGGACTTCAAGTTCGACCATGGGATCTGCATGGTCAATGTGCCTAGATGGCCACATTTCAAGGTCAATGGCAATTCCAATTTGTCCAATGATTCCGATTTCAGTTTTAAATTGGATAGGGTAACATCACCGGACCATATACCGATATTAAGTTGATTTGGGTCGAAATTCTCGACATAAGCACCCAAAGTCCTGTTAAGGATGTTAGCCACGAGGGATTCTAACATGTTTGGAGGAGGGATGTGTCGATTGTGGGGTGTGTGGGGGTTGAAATGGGAGAATTAAGGAACAATATACAGGGTGTCAATCAACAAACCACATCGCATTGATAGAGGCAAATTGTAAAAATTGGCTGAGCACGGAGCGATGTGACAGGTGTGGTGGTTGGTGGTTAGGGGTGGGTATTTGCCAGGAACCGGGGGTTACGTGGTAGTGGGGGTTGTTGGATGTTACTGGATGTTAGTGGTGGATGGGGAAGTGGTGGTTGTGGGTCAATGGGGAGGGGGCAGTGGTGTTGCCTGTGTAGCAGAGCAATGTCATGAGCCCACTAAGTAAAGTAGAGAGACAGGACAGCAGCGTCGGTGGCGGAGCCGGCGACGCAGCCCTCCCGGCACGTGACTGGTCCGCCCGCGCCACCGGCACGTGACTGGTCCGCCCGCGCCACCGGCCGTACTGAAAAACGCCCGCCGATCGATCGATCTGGATCTCTCACTCTAAATTTCTCGACGACCCATGAAAAATTTTGCAGCCTCTGGCGCCTGATCCCATTGTTTGGGAGGCTAGTCTGTCAATATAGCCGGTGTGTGGGGGGTGCCGTCGTTAGTGGTGGTGGTTAGTGGGAGAGACAGATCAACGATCAACGGCCGGCTGTGGTGTCGTCAGGAGATGCCCATCTACTCTGACACTGGCACCTAACCACTGATCGTGCGGGATCAAACACCTCTAAGCGAAACGTGAAACGCCAGCGACGCAAACAACAACACGCAAATGCAAACACAAACAGAACAGCCACGCCCCGCTGGGCCCACGGAGGCGCGCCGGCCCACCCGCGGGCCAATGGGAGCGCGCCATTCCGGGGGCTGGTCGGGCTCTGTTTACTCTTCGCCCCCGCTGTTGTCGTTGCGTGTCTGCGCTGCCCCAGCTGCCGGAGCCCTCGCTGCGACGTTTCCGTCCGCTGCTCGTATTTATAGATCACTCCCATGCCGCCTCCTCTGGGTTCTCTCAGGCGCCTTCGTCCACTTTCTCTTCCTCCTTCTTCCTCTTGGTTACCTTTCTTCTTCTTCCCCTTCCCTCCCCCCTTCCCCCTTTACCTTCTTTCTCCTTTCTCTCCCTTCTCAGATCAATCAAAGAACAAGCTACCGTCTTTTCTTAGTTTACCACTCCCCAAACAACAACAAAAACAAAATAGTCAGTTTTTGAAACACTCGTTAAAAACAAAGCACTCTGTATTACTGCATTATACAATCTACATAGCATATCATATCATTGCATATCTTATCAAAACAAACAACACAACATCAACACCCCACACAGACACACATATACATACACACATACATATACAACAAATGAAGTTCAGTCAAGTATTCTCAACTTTAGCCTTTGCTGCTGGCTCTTTAGCTGCTTCCGTCTCTGATGTCCAAGATACTACCAGTTTAGCTGCTTCCTTGGCATCCACCACCTCCGTTTCCGTCGCTTCTGGTTGTTCCTTCTCCGATGGTTTCACCGCCACTGCTCAATCCGACTTGGATGAATTGACTGGTTGTCAAGCCGTCGATGGTGATGTTATCATCTATGGTGAATTAGGTTCTGCTGCCATTGCTAACGTTAAGGTCATTTACGGTGATTTACAAATTTTCAACGCTACTGAATTAACTTACTTCGCTGCTGATTCCTTGACCACTATTACCGGTTCCCTTAAATTACACGGTTTAACCATCCTTTCCGAACTTTCCTTCGGTTCCCTTACTTCTGTCGGTGCTATCAACTGGGTTACTTTACCAAACTTAGGTGAAACCGGTTTGACTCAAGTCACTGAATGTAACTCCATCTTGATCTCTGATACCATCATCTCCTCTTTAGAAGGTATTAACCCAACTACTGTCGAAGTCTTCGACATCAACAACAACAAGGAATTAACTTCCATCTCTTCTTCTATCCAAAGTATCTCCAACGCTCTTACCGTTGCTTTTAACGGTGATGACACTACCGTTGAATTCGATGAACTTGTCTGGGCTAACAACGTTACCTTCTACTCTGTCTCTTCCATCAGTATGCCATCCATCGTTGCCGTTAACAAGTCTGCCGGTTTCTTTGAATCCTCTGTCGAAGAATTAGAATTCCCATTGATCACTTCTATCGGTGGTGATTTAACCATTGAAAACAACGACGTCTTATCCTACATTAACTTCTCCAACGTTACCTCTGTTGGTGGTGGTTTAGTCATTGTTAACAACTCTGATTTATTATCCATCGAACTTGACAAGATCAAGACCGTTACTGGTGCCGTTGTTCTTAAGGGTGATTTCGACAACTGTACCATGGATGCTTTAAAGACCGTTAGAGGTTCCTTCGATTTAGACACCACTGGTTACGCTGACTGTTCTCCATTCAAGGCTTTATCTAAGAACGGTGGTATTCAAGGTGACTACACTTGTAAGGCTTCTACTAAATCAAGTAGTAAGTCCTCCTCCAAGACTTCTTCCAAGGCTGCTACTAAGTCTTCCTCCTCTTCTGCCTCTGCCACCGATTCTTCCTCTGCTACTACTGCCACCGATTCTTCCTCTTCCTCCGCAACCTCTTCTGTCTCCTCCATCTCCTCCTCTTCCAAGGCCGATGCTGCAGCATTAAAATCCACTTCCTTCTTAGGTACTATGGCAGCTATCTTGTTGTCATTATTATGATTTATTAAATATTAACATTTCACAAAAAAAACAATATTAAAATTATAATGGGGCAATACAGGTTTGTATTAAATTAATTCTTTTTCTTATTCATTTTTATATCACTTCTAATAACTATCTCTATAACTATATCTAACTATAACTATAACTATGAAAAGCATTTAATGAAACTACTATTCTCGACTCAAAAAAAGAAATTAGTGTGATTGATTAATTGTAAATACTGTGTTCTAGATAAGATTAAATAAGTATACTTTCAAAGATCTATAAACCCTTACCGTAGTTACCGCTTTGGAAGAACTTCATGATTTCGTCGACAACGGCTTCTAAACTGACGACCCACGCTAACAATTGTTCGTTAACCTTGGCCAAATCAGCACCCAACTTTCCGAAAAAGTCCTTTCTGTATGGACATGCCTTCATAGCCAACTTGAAAACTGGTCTGACAAGCATGGAGTGGTACTTGGTCAAGGTCTCGCCGTATGCGCTTTCGAAACACTTGGACAACTCCCAGTCTTGGTTATCGATACATTTTCTCATAGCAACAGCAGTGAATTGTAAACCACGAGTTAACCATAATAAACCTTGAGTTGCAGTCTTCTTACCCTTTTCGGCGACTTCGGTCAAGATCAACTTCTGTAAGGTGCCGCAGTTGATAGGGTCGGACAAGAACTTGGCGGAGACCTTGTTGATGTTACCGGACATGTCGGATTGCACAATGCTGAAGGCGGAAGAACCTAATAAATCGAATAACTTGACTAATGATTCACTGGCTTCAAGGAATTCTAATGTGGAGATTTCACCTTCCTTACGTGGAACAGCCTCAAATGAGGTCTTCATATCATCGAAAAATGTGGACATGGCTGTGTGTGGTGGGGTAGTGTACTTGGGGTAGTGTACTTGGGGTAGTGGTGTGTTGTGTCAATTGGAAGAAAGATACGTGCATATCAGCTGTGAACAGCAAGCAGACCTCAATGTTGTCCATTTTCACAGTGTGTTGTTTTCGTTGCGCAAGCCGCGTTTGCGTGTTCGATTGGCACAATGCACAATGGACTGATTGGAGATTGGAGATGGATTTTCTTTTCTTTTCACGACTTTGAAAGCAGGGTATAATGTGCAAGATGGGTAGACAGTACAGTGCGTGTATATGTTCATACAAGATGTTGGCATAATCATGTTCCTGTGATGTAGAGTGTAGTGGCCCCTCCGCTCAGGTTGTACGGCATTTCGATGTCTTCGTATCATGCAATCCTGGTTTCCGTGTCGATCAGATAGTAATGACATGATTATTGCAAGTTCACAAGAGTAGATCGCCTGACAAACCACCCTAAAGCCTGCTAAAACAGAGTACATATTCAAAAGTGAATTAAATCTACACTACGACTGGTTTAATGAATTATACTTACTCGATCAATTATTAAACTCTAGCTATTTACTTAAATTTATACTACTTTGGATTAAAAAATAACGAATACAAACACTAAACAAAACAATTCAAACACACCATATTGTGTGTTCCATTCCAAATTAACATTCTACTAAAATTGAATTTCATAACTTCATTCTAACGCGTCATTGTCGGCATACTACTTCTCACAATATTCAAGCCAGTCTTTATCATTACCAGATTTAAGTACCTTAATTAAATGATTTATTTTGTCATCCTGCATTTTTAGTTTCAACATTATTTGTTTGGCCCTTTCAATTACTTTCTTTGGATAACCATCGTTTTACCGATTGAGGTTGTAAATGGTAGTCGTCATTTGTTTAATCTCATTTGTCAATTCTTTCTGATCTTTTACCACCCGGGTTATCTCCTTTACCGACCTTTCTGAATGATACATGTCATGTTGAAGCTTTTCTAACATTTCTGAGTTCTTATTTCGTTTATAAATATTGTAAACTCTGAATACAGCTCTTTTCAGAGCATAAACATAAACTTATCTGAGAATACATACCCAGCATTCTGAATAGGTCATAGTCACATATGAAGTGTCGGTAGTGAAAACGTTAAGTAAAACACACCACATGGCAATTAGAAACCACATGCAAGTCTCCTCCATTTTATTCTTTCTTAGGTTGTGTAGGTTATGTAGTCGTTACAAAAGAAGGAAGAGTGGAGGTGCATGTGTAAAAACAGATAAGGGCAATTTGAATGAGCTCTCACTTGACCCATGGCCGATTGGCAGTCAGCGAATCGGGAAAAGTCTAGTGAGAGCTACCAGGACGTTATTTTCAGAAGACAGTACTACCAAATGGAGATTACAACTTCTAACAAGATGGTCTGATGAATGGTGGATTCAGACTGGTTCAATTAATTACACTTATTCAATCAATTATTAAACTATAGCAATTTACTTAAATTTACACTACTTTGGATTAAAAAATAATGAATCCAAACACTAAATAAAAACGATTCAAACACATCACCTTGTATTTTGTATTTCAAGTTAGAGTTCTACTAAAACTAGTTCATGAACTATACTAACGCGTCATTCGCTTTCATTTCCTTATCGGAATAACCCTTTTTAATGCATTCTAGAACTTTTCTATTTTTTCTATCATTTTCAATAGATCTATATCCTTGAACTAAATCACATGTCTTGATAAGAAACTTTTCAAATCTAGATTGGAAATTTGATATTCTTTCTTTCTCTGTATCAGTGTAGTCATCCCAATTAATGCTTCTTATAGGAGGAAGTTTCTTATATTCACCAACCAACTCTTTAAATTCAGTTTCTAACTCTTCTGATAAAATGTCGAGCCTTTCTTTCTTCTTACCATTCCTATAACGAATGACAGCACATATTAACACGGCAGCAGAATACACTATACGGGTCACACGTATCAAAATGTTTAAATGGGGCATAGACTCAAATGAACTAACTAAAGTAAAAAGGAGTGGAACACAGTATAAGACAATTGGAAACGGCCGATCGGGATCCAGTAAACCCATGATGTAATTCCTCCTTATGTTGTGTAGTCGTTACAAAAGAAAACAGAAGAAAACAAAAGAAAACAAAAGAAGGAGAAGTTGACGTGCAGGCTTGAGAACAAACAGGGGCAAACGGATGAGCTCTCGCCGGATGATCGATTGCTAGCGAATTTGGGAGGCCGGCGAGAATTACCAGGCGGCTCAGCTACACGAGAGTGAGATTCGCCTCCGAGGTTTTACGATATGGGCTACGGTCACTTAACGATAGAGATATTTATTAACATGCTAAACACTGTATACTGTACGATACACACTTAGGTCGGGTGACCATCTACATAAGAAGTCGATTCTAGTTACCGTACTTGGCAGCAAGTCTTCTCAACTTCATCTTTTCAGACATACTGATACCCTTCTTGTTCTTCAATTCTTCGTAAAGAGCTCTTTCTGGGTCAGCATTCATTCTTCTTTGTTCTTCGGCCTTAAATGCTTCTTCTCTGGCCTTGGCTCTTTCTTCTCTGACCTTTTCTTCGGCTTCTCTAGCAGCAGCTTGTGCTTCTATTGCCTTTTCTTCGGCTTCTCTAGCAGCAACTTCTTCAGCTTCTCTTTGGGCCTTTTCTAAGAATTCTCTCTTCTTGGCTGCAATGAATTCAGCAATTCTAGCCTTCTTAGCTTCTTCGAATGCGGCTTCGGCTTCCTTTTGTTGAGCCTTAGCAACATCAGATGATAAGTCATCTAATTTCTTAGAATATTCTTCGAAGAGAGGAACAAAACGTGTTAATCTTTCCTTAACCTTTAACTCTTGTTCGTGTGTCTTCTTAGCTTGTTCCATCTTCTTTTCTCTGACAGCATCGTATTCTTCTCTTTGCTTACTAACATCCTTAGCAATTTCCTTTTCAAGAAGTGGGAGTTCGTATTGTCTTTGTGCTCTTTCGATGTAATCAGCTCTCTTAACAATAGCATCGGTTTGTTCTTCTAACTTCTTACTTTCAGCATCAAGCTTTTGAACTTGTAACAAACGGATTTCATCTTCACTCATATCCTTAACATCTTCATACTTGATGTTAATAACACCCTTAGCGTTAATTTCCTTAATAAGAGTCTTCTTGTTTTCCATCATGATATGCTTTTGAGTCTTTTCACGCTTTTCGTTTTCACGTCTTTCGTTATCATTAGCTATACGTTCTTCTTCGGCACGCTTAGATCTTAACAATGCTTCGGCCTTTTCTTTGTCGGCTCTCAATTGTTCATCTCTCTTATCATTGGTTAATGCAACTTCACGTTCCTTGATGATAGTGGCGGTTTGTAAGATGGTCTTCTTTTCTTCTTCGAAGCTGTCTCTAGCAGCCTTTAATAATCTGGCTTGACGTTGTTGTTCTAATTCCTTGGTTTCTTCAACGTTGATTAAACCAATAGCATTGGATAAGGATCTTGCTAAATCGTATAAACGTGAGTTGATCTTGGAAGTTGGAGTAACGTATAATTTATCAGTGAAGTTAACAACACCGGCTTCTTCATCTAATTCAACATCGACTTGTAATAAACCACTGTATTGGCCGTTGATGATCAAATCTTCAAAGGTGAATTCATCATAGTTGAAAACGTTGTTGGTGAAAGTACAGATCTTGTAAAGGAAATCAAATTTGATGGATTCGTATAAGGTGGAGACCTTAGATAAAACCTTGGAGACAATAACCTTCTTTAATGGTTCGGTGAATGGAGCATACTTATCGTTGTTGGCAATTTCGTTTAAGACCTTATCAGCAGCAGAGTGGAAGGATAATGGGTTGAAGTTCTTTTCAAGTAAGTTGTATAATTCAACAATCTTAGAGTCAGCGAGCTTTAAAACGGTCTTTAAAGTAGCAGAGTTTAATAAAGATTCACGAGATGGAATTTCGTTTAAGTTCAATAAGGAGGATAATTTGTTGTTCTTTCTCTTGAAGAATTCAGAATCAACTAAACCGTTTTGAGAAGAGAATGAATCTTCAATAGTTTCTAAAACTGGGATGGATAAAGAACTGATCAAGTGGATGGATGCGGTTTCCTTTAACTCAGCATCAGTGATGACTGGAGATTGAATTAATAATTGGAATAACTTTTGTCTTGCAGCAGTAGCGTAAACATAGTTGTTAGAAACTTGGAAAATCTTAGCTAAGTTGTTGTAGTAGT